>VXCM01002505.1:0-79568 GCA_014773175.1 Lucifuga dentata
AAAAAAAAAAAAAAAAAAAAAAGGAAACCAGCAAAGTTTTCCAACAGCAATGTAATAACATAGGAACCAATAGTGTTGGTAAAACCTGCTGTCTAGTCTCTATAATGATGACCATTTTTTCGACATCATGTTGTTCTTTTATAATGTTGAAGAATTCTGTTCCTTTTTGGCTTACAGAACATACTGACCTTGGACTGCATTTACACCACAATAATAGCTACAAGTGGACAGAAAATGAATGAAAGAATGAAAAGGAAGCTGAATGGATTTTAAAAAGAGAGCTCAGATAAAAGGTGGAGAAGGCATTGAAAAAATTATGTGCTGCAGATGTGGTGAAAGAAGTACTTCAATCATTTACTTAAGTAAAAGTACTAATACCAAAAATACTTTGAAACAAGTACAAAAATTGGCAGTACTTGCAGCAAAATTGCAGATATTATGATTTTCATCTGACAGTGCGAATGAACTTGTATCTCTAATTTCAGAGGGTTTGGAATGAAATAATATAAATCCTGGAATTTAATATTAGTCAAAATATGAGATGTAATATTTTTCACCCAAAATGGAAATTACATTTTGACAGAAAAAAAATCTCCACATTGGGGGGTTTTTATGCTTTCCAGTCAATTTGAAGATGGCTAAATTCTCTCATCTCTTCTCATTTCCAAAACTTTTTAGATAATGACTTTAATGCACGGTATCATCGAGCTAAAATAAGCATAGATATAAGTTGTTTTTTCTTTCTTCTTTTTAACCAAAGAAAAGCAACATTCTATGAGTTTATCTCATGCTGTATTCAAAGTATTAATCAGTGATCTCATAAGTCATCAGAGAAATGTGTTGGAATAACTAGTGGAGCAGAAATAGAAAGTGTGAATGTTTCAGAATACTTGACTAACCATAATTAGAGCCACAAAACTTTCCATCAGTTATTATATAGAAAAAATGTTTCACAGCAAGTCAGTCAGACATCTTCAATAATAATTTAAAGGCACCAAAAGCCAGTAACACAGGTTTGATAAACATATTTAATGAGCATTTCTGGATATGATCAACCTAGAGGTAGATTGCTGATAATTAATAGGTTATCTGCTTACTATTCTTTATGCTTGTTGTTTATGAAATAGATTCTGTTTGCTTTAATCTGCTCGAGGATCCGTACACGCTGCTACGTTGTTCCTGACAGATTGGATCTTGTTTGTTTTACTGCAAAAATGTCAGACAGAAAATATCCAAATGTCACCGCCAGACTTCCAGCTAACGCTCCCCCCATACACACACCAATCACACACAGGTATTTCATATTTACACCGAAGTTATCCTAAGATTGCTCCCTTGAGAAAGGCAAACGTGTTTCTTAATCCACCTGCAGAAAAGAAATCAATAGTATTTTGCTCACCCACTCTGGAAAAGATTGTGAACACGGTCTCATCGGTCCAGTTTACACAACTAAATTGCTCCATGGCATGAATCCAAATATCACGGCTGATAGCAGATAGCAGACCTAGGTTTCATTGTGGGGTCGATGGAACAACGTTTTATTCAACAAACTCAAAGTTTGAGCTTTCTGCAAGTAATTACAGCAGTTTGTAAGTTAAAGCTACATATGCAAGCTAATTCTAACGCTAAATCATTATTTAAATCTGCATTAATCCATGTTTTGCCTCTAAGTCAAAGTGACAAATCTAAAGAGAATTATCACCTAACTCTGCAGCTGTACAAAAATCAAATATGTTAGCTGTTTTTAGCACATTATTTGGTTTTATGGTTCACAAATTTGCTGTAGACACTGTTGTCACCCCCACTAATATCAGCATAAAACAGCTTTTTCTAATAAACATCTTGTGAAAAATTGACCAAAGGATGAACAAAATTAACAACTGGTGAAGAAAGTAAAGCATCTTTTCGAGACACAGAAATTTTTCTCAGGGGTTGGTGGAGATTAAAACAGAGTTTAAAAGGAGGAAAATATTATATTTGCATTATTCAGGTGGACATCAGTGGTGTTGTTAATGTTGCTCTGTGTCTGCTAATGTATCGGTGTTTCCATGATATAGTCAAAAACATGAGTAATGCTGCTTTAATTCAGCAGACTGACCAAAGAAAAAAAAAAGAAGGTAAATGTGCAAAAGTTTAGACCCCTTCTATTCTGTTCTTTGTGTGTAATCTCCACATTTTAAATGTCTCAGCTCATCAGGCATAAATGCTAAGTGAAGACAGTTTCAAAGTTTGATAAATTGTCTGCCGTTTCTAACCTCTCTGGGTGTTGTGCTTACAATCAAAAACCAAAGGAACTGAAAGACCTGATAATAAGAGATACAGTGGCTGATTAAAAGCGGTGGGAGATTTGCTTTCTGAAATGATGTGGTAAACAAAACTGTCAGATCATTGCAGTGGACATGGAGGAATGATTAGCTGGCTGCAGCGCTGCGTAAGTACAGTGTCGCATTGCTTGTGCAAACATGACATGCACTGAGGAGTCGTCAGGCAAAAATCGTACCTGCGATCGCATCAAAAAACACAGTGGGGCATAAAGCACAGGGCCAGATTTAATGTGCCAATAATGGTATTGCTGCACTTTGACACCACAGGAAGCAATATAAAGCATGGCTCTTTATTATAAAGCTGCTCATTAATACACGACACTGGCTTTTAACATGTGATAATTGTGTCGGAAATCGCACAACAGTGGGCTGGTTAACATAACAGAAGCTTAATGAACGACCTTCAGTTATCACTGCACTTATTTTGCATTACACTGTGTATGATGATGATGATGATTTCTTATTATGTTTTGGTATATGCTCAAACAAGGAGTGTTCTATGAGAAGAACTAAAGAAAGAATGGAAAAACTGATTGATCTTGGGTTTTCTACCACAGAAGTGTTACCTGTAGTGACAAGGTGACTTTTGCCTCAACTTGTGCTTGTGCCACATTCCATAAACTGCAGAAATGTTGTATTTGTTCCCTGCTGTGTTCTTTTCACTTTTAATATACATTTTGTTCAGGGGTGGCTTCTGCTTACCACTGTGTGTTAGTGTGTGTACAGGTATGAAAGGCTCGAGTCGTTTTTGGAAATGAGACAGCAGAAGGTTTTCCTTGCACAACAGCGATTTAGATTTCCTTTGCTTTGTGGTGATATTCCTGGAGTTTCATGTAAATTCCAAGCACACTCTTTTTGGCTTGGGGGATTTATCAAACTGCCATATCTTGTGTAAAACGATCCTCAACTAAGTGATTTTTTTTCGTAGATTGAGGGGTCCACAGATGGATGATACACAAAAAAAAGGGTTAAAGCACCTGAAAGGCATTGGCACGTATCTGTAGTTACTGACAGTCCTGACATTTGGAGACGAGGCTGCTATTTGTACCTGCAGTTTATGATATTAGAAGCAGAAAACGCATCATGCCCAGCAGAGCTTGTATCAGTCGGTTTTGATGTTCTGATAGTTATTTTAAATGTGAACAAGAATAAAAAAAAAAAAAAAGTGTGTGTGTGTGTGTGTATGCGTGTTGATGTGACTCGTCACAGTGCAGTAGTCTGTCTCTCATTATCTTGCAGCTCCTCATCTTTGTCATTTCTGCCTTTGACTGCTGTGACATCCATCATTTCTCACAGTGTTACATGTGTGCACTCATCAATGTAAATGTTCGAAGTTAGCGCTTTGTCGGTCTCTCTCTCTCTCTCTCTCTGTGCATGTGTATGTGTACAATACGTGCCACACTCATGGTAGACAGCCATATAAATGAAGAGGTATGCGACGAGGACGATGCTTTGAGGCTGGTGATTTATTTTCATGAGGAGATGTCAGGAGGCCCTTTAAAATCACTGAATGGGGGAAACTTGAACTGTGAATTTCAAACATTTAAACCATGTTTAGTGGGAGAACCCAGATACGTGGTTTGGTTTGCTTTGGTCTGCTTTGGTTTGGTCTGGTTCAGTTGGATGAGGGTTTGTTTCCCTCTTTGGTACACTTAGTTTGTGCAGGTCTGAATACAGCACAGACAGACCAAAACAACCACACAGAGACTGTTTAGAGGAAGTGGTCTCAGTCCGGTTCTAAATAAACTCTGGGGTACACAATCAGCACTGCAGACTAATCTATCAAGCTACTGACTGATCTAGAACCAGAGATGTGTAAATGTGCACAGTTAACATTGATTAAACTACACATCTGAAGGTGGTAACACATCAGTCTTATCAAACACGTGTTCAGATGAACATGGAAGGTAGCCCAGTTCTGTCTTTGTTCCATGTTATTTAGTTTTTCCAGTTTAATAACCTTTTTCCTGTTGTGATTTTATTATTTTTTTGCCCCCCAGACATTTCAGACCAATGAGCAGAGCTTGTGCTCTTACTTGACTTTTGCTGATATATTTTGGTTCGCTTGGATTTTTTTCCTGTGTGAAACTAAACCAAACCAAGCAGTAAATACAAAATTGTAAAATTTAGTCAGTGATTTGCAGATCAAACAGACTACAGGTCTGAAAACACACTTAGAAAATAATTCATGATACAGAGAACATGATGGTGTTGTTTAGAGCAGTGGTTCATTTTTCTGTGCCCCGAATCACATATGTTCCATCTGTCCTCTACTCAAACCTGATTAGGTGAACCAGGTGTGTATTCACCTGATCAGGCGTTGGTGCTTCCCACATCTCAAGGCTACACACACCTGATTCACCTAATCAGGTGTGTGTAGATGTGGAAAATTTGCAGTGCTGGGGTGTATGAGGTCAGGATCTCTAGTCACATGCACCAAGCATTCATTCAAGCACAACTTCCACAATGAGATGTGATGCTTATAAATTTCAATGTATATGAACATTTGGTGTTAAAATTGAATTTATTGTGACTTAGTATTTGTTTGTGTTTCTGATTTAAAGACCTCTGGAGTTGTAGATATTGAATATCTGGAACCTACAGGATCAGTGGGTTGTATAGAACTGAGCAGGAAGCTCAAGGCCACGTGTGCTGTGTAATGCAATGTTCCCAGCGTAGCTTATTTAAAGCAACAGCAAACTCATGCATGAAGCAAATGATCAATGTCGCCCTGGGAGTAAAGACAGAGATCACCATATTCAATCTCCCAGACAGATTTTGATTTTTTCCAAGTCACCCGTGATTATAATGTTTCAGTCGTCTCTTTTTCTCGCTCTTCTGTTGCTCATGTCCTCCTCCTCTTCCTCCTCCTCCTCTCTCTCTCTCTCCTTCTTCGCCTCTCTCCTCACAGCCAGTCTAATTGCAATGACAACAAAATGAGAAGAGCATCACTTTTGCATGCTTTTATAATGCAACTTCATTACACCAGAAACAGTGTTAATTTTCAGCAATGCTTTCTGCCACAACTCTATTCCCTGCAGTGTCACAAGCGAGTGTGTGTGTGTGTGTGTGTGTGTGTGTGTGTGTCCCCGTGTTGATGGGAGTTTGATGGTGAGTCTGCTGTCATCTTCAGAAACAGACAATAAGCTATTGGTAGATCAGAGGAAGTCAAGGACAGCTACAGAAAGACAAATCCAAAGACTTTTATCGTTGTCTCAAAAGACACGTGTCGCAAAAAAATGGACTTTATTCCTCACTTTGTTTGTCTTGTATTTTGTTTTTATCTGAAACCATGCTGTGCTGCATCACAGAAACTCACTCATGGTGAGAAAGCTTTTAACCCGAAAGAGCATATTTATGGAGTACTGAGTCAATGTATTTGGTAATATTTGCATTAAGATATAGTTTGCAGTAAAGAAAAAGCTTAAAAAGGAGACGATAAAGCCACAAAAATAATAGAACATGAAACACAGATGCACGGAATAAAATAAGAAACAAACAGGAAAACAATAAATGCAATAATTCGCTATGTATTGTGATCTGATCGTGACTTTAAGAAACTACCTTGTGAGACTTCTCAGAGTCCATCACCTGATCAGTGTGATAAATTGGCAATTAAATGGGCAACTGCCAGATAGGGAGTGTGTGTGCTTACCTTAATGAAGAGCTTTTTTTTTTTTTTTTTTNTTTTTTTTTTTTTTTTTGCTCATGTCTTTTTAGTGCATGGAAGAAGACGTGCATAAATGAGCAAGGGGCATATAAGTATATCAGAGAGCTGAACTTATCACAAATAACTAATATCTAAATAAGGCTGCTCAAAAGCACATTTGTGTAGACAATTTCTAAAGTGCAATGTTAAAAATGTGAACCATGTCATCAGATGGATTTTGTGACTGCTTGAGGAAAGAGAGAAATTCATCCAAAAAAAGGTTTTACAAAATCTACCGGCAGACTCAGAGTTGAAAGCAGAGGATCTCAGAGGAACAGGGAATTTAGTTGTAGGAGGAGGAAGCACGGCCTCAGAAATCAGACACACAGACATCAATCATTTCAGCTCAAGGCAAAGATTTATTGAAGGAAAGCGCTAAGGTGAGTGTGTGACCAACCCTGTGAAAGAAAAACAATCAGTTAGATACAAAAGGCAGTTGTGTGGGAGGGAGGGGCAGCAGATGTGGATGTTAAGTCTTCAAATATCAGAATATGATCACACTCATAAGTTATGAGATGCTGGAATTAAGAAAAAATTCATCTTGAAAATAAAATAACAAAAACAAAATTATTATTTGGCTATTTCTAAGGCGATAAACTCCAGCAAGGTAATGAATGTGGCACGGATTATTTTCAAAAATGTCTGACTCCACCTTGCTGTGATAATGTGATTCCCTCAGGTGTTTCCTAAACGCTTTTCTTTCACCACCGTGTCTCATTTTATCCCTCTACATCTCACCTCTTGCTCTCATTCTCTGTCCCTCCTTGAGAGCAATAATAACAGCTTGTGCTGCAGAGGAACATAATTAGAAACAGTTGAAATGAGCTCACGTCTGTGGACCAACATTGATTGCTGGGCTTCACGTGAAAACATGTGTTTGAGTGTGAATATGAAACGGTAGCTTATACACATCCACAAAACAATCCAGATTGAACCAAGATGCTTTAATTGCATTTCAGCACAGTAATTACTGGTAGGAGTGTTAGATGCTGAACCATGAACTCTGTTGCTTTATCTGTAGTAGATATGCTTAGAAATTACAGGTTAAGGCGAGGCAGCACAGCAGCTTAACAATATAGCTGTGACATAGCTGCACCCCCCACACTACATACAGCAGGGATCCCCAACTGGCAGCCCAAGGGCCAAATGTGGCCCGCAGGTCCTATCTATCAGGCCCTCAGATGACTTCTCCAAAAAAAAAAAAAAAAAAAAAAANAGAAGCTAAGCTTTCCATTGATATTCATATATCTCCATTTTATTGAGAAATGGCGATTATAAAACACTGTGAACACTACAAAGGGATGAGTGTATGGTCTCTGATCTGTCAGTGGAGTATTACACACATATTACGCACTGGGAATGTATGCCTGTTGCCATGGCTACATAAAAGCTGATAGAACCACTGACCCATCAGTCAAATCCTCTGCTCGTTTACTATCGAATCACAGAGAGGGATTTTAAAATTTAGACTGCCCTCGGAAGTTACATCATCGAGAAGCGACAAAGCTAGGTTTTAGCTTGGAGGCTATCTTGTGCTTTAGTTACATTTATCTCAGGATCACGTTGTCATAAAATGTCATGCTTGGGCTCATTTTGTTCAGGAGAATCTAAGCTTTCCATAGATATTCATATATCTCAATTTTATTAAGAAATGGTGATTATATAACACCACAAACACTAAAACAGAAGTGCTAGGCCCGGTGTCAGGTCACTCTGGTTGTAAAGGGTTACATTTAAAAATTAGAAAATTGTTTGTTAGTTTTAAATAAAGTGTAATAGGTTGGTCAAGGAGGGTCAGTGAAGGTCACACACACACACATTCACCTACGCACTATATACAGTATTATCTGTCTGTTGCTAGATTNAAAAAAAAAAAAAAATTAGAAAATTGTTCTCCATTGTTATTATCAAAAGAGAGGAAAAGATTGGTTCGGGTCAGGTCTTGGCTTGGCATGTTTGCATGTTTGACATAATTTGGCCCTAGGGGAAAAGTAGCTGGGGAACCCTGACATACAGTATCGCCTTGCATAGAGGAGTTTCGAAAAGCAGACAGATACTCCAACTCACATAGCTTTTGTAAAGGGAGGGAAACCAAGCCAAGGCAATCTGGATCTCAGTGTCTGCTCCCAAATGTTATTAGAAAGAGCAAAGCTTTGCCGCATTTACCTTCAGCATCATATTCCCCTGGTTTCTGCATCCTTCTAAGCTCCTTTTCACTGAAAAACAACAGAAAGAGAGGTAGAGATACAGTAAATGACTTTTTCTGCTGTGGATAAAAGTGTTATGCTCATCACTAGAATAACCAGCTCCTTGTCTTAGCTGCATTTTGTCTTGCTTAAAATAACTGTCATTTCTGCACTTTTCACCTGTTGTGCTTTTTAAGCATATCATAGCATGATTGATGGTTGCGGACAGGAAGAGGACAGCGTGGAGAGTTATCTTTATAGGTGACATAAATTAGGAATGATTTGGCAAGGTTTTGCCTTTTACATAGTCTGGATATTCTTTGATGCTTACTACAGAACTTGACCACTTTTCATGCAGGGAAAGTTCTGGCATATAGGGCTCAACATAACATCATGTCTGGGATTTGATTAACTGGGATTCATTAAAGGACTGTACCACCTATTTTGTATGTTTGAGCCTAATATATATTCAATGTTCATACACATGTTACTGACAATTATTTCCCAAAGGATAAAACCATATTTCATCTTTCCTGACATTTTGTAAAATCTCTTAATCTTTCAAAATCAAATATTCAAGTGATACACCCACCTTAACAATGTTTCGACTGCTAACACTTACACAGCCTTATGAAATCACGGTCATTTAAATTTTTCGATATACACAGGTCTTCTTTTGGGACTATATTCCATGGTAGAGACATACATTCACTCCACGCTTTTTATTGCACTTTAACACTAAAATTATGTAACTTCTAAAAAAAACCTGAATATATGTCTTGTTCACGATGATGGATTATCTATCCCAAGAACGTTTCAAGTATCAACAAGTTAATTTTAATAGCGTACCAGAATGAACTGAAACCATTGGCGGTCTGGAAGGTAGGAAAAACATTTTTGAACTCACCATTTCAGTAATATGTTTTGAGAAATGATTGTCAGTAATCTTGCATGTATGAATATTGAATATGTTAAGCTCAAACATGCAAAATGGGTGGTATGGTCCTTTAAACCTATATTCACCTGTATTTTTCAAACTTACATTGGGTCAAATGGGAAATTAACAACCAACTCTGCAGCTTAACAGAGTGTTTAGCCTTTTTTTTGGCCAATATTCTGGCTTTTTTACCTGCAAATCCAATGCAATCCAATCTTAATGGTTCTTACCAGCCCCTGACATAAAAGGCAACTGCTTCTAGCTGGTGAAGAAAGATGATGGAGACAAAACCAGAGGTAAAAGGAAACAAACATTCATTAAGTGGGCAGAAATATGATGTTGTGGCGCCTGCGGGATATGTAATTAGGATTGATTATTAACTAATTACCCATTAAATACTTAATAACATGACAGCACATTTGGGCTGTGTGAGAATCCCATGATTTTGAGTTTTTCTGCCTCCTAGTGGCCAAAAAGCAATTATTACAACTTTATATAATAAACATCTGAGCTGTATGTGTGAATGGTGATGATTCTGTGATGACTGTTTGATCTTGCCTTTGCCTTCAGGGTCTGATATTTTGCTGGAGTTGCTCTGAGAGATTCCAAATCTTCTTTTGTTGTTTTGTCTTTGTTGTTTATTTTTCTTTTTTTTTTTCTGATTTTATTTTTCTAACTGTCATGAATTAAATGGTGGCATGTATGTTATGGTGAACTGCCTTGAACTGCAAAAATCCCTGAGGGTTTTTTGCAGTTCGCCTTCACATTTCTTTTTTTTTTTTTTTTTTTTTTTTTTTTTAAATGCAATCTTGTATTCTTCTTTTGGTATATGTGAAAACAAATAAAGTAAAATAAAATCTTCAGAATACTTTATGAAGCTGCATTTGTCACAAAAACTGCTACTCCATCATAGTACAATTCCTCACTTTGCTAAATCAGTTCAGATAAATTCCGCCTCATCTCATCCCCCAATTTGACCCTTGATCATTGGGTTGCTGCTCAGTAAAGTTTCAGGAGTTTTTCAGTTATGAAACATATAATCTTTTTATTTGTGAAGCCCTGCCTGAACCCGCCTGTTTTTTTTTGTTGTTGTTGTTGTTGTNTAATCTTTTTATTTGTGAAGCCCTGCCTGAACCCGCCTGTTTTTTTTTGTTGTTGTTGTTGTTGTTTGTTTTGTTTTTTTTCCTCTCCTGCTGGCTGCTCCTGCTCACCTGTGCTCCTCTCTTCAGTATTCCAGGTAGAGCTGAGACTGATGCAATGGTCTTCACCACAGATTGTGGCAAAGTATGTCTTCGGGCAACATATCATGAGCCTACATCATCTCTTTATGTCTTACAGTTTTCAGAACTGGAGACTTTCAACTTAAACTTTGGAATGGCTTCTATGAACTTCAGGAAAGTCCAGGAAATGCCGTTGTGTAGAAACTTTTTGTGTCTCATTCAGAACTGGGATTTAGTTACATTTATGTATTATTTTATAATATTTGTGTTTGCTGGATACAAGTAAAAGAACAGTGAGTAGTTTGGGGCAAATTTAAATTGTGATTAATAACATTTTGGTCAGCTAATGTGTTGTCACAATCATATTTGCCAAATTATTTCATTGATAGAGTAGTGTAGCAGCTTGGTACTTTCCAGCCTTTTCTCTCCCAGTCCGCCACCCCTTCAAATGTCAGAGAACGCCTGCCTGCTGCATGCTGCTGCCTCTTGGGTAGCGTTTATGTTTTTCATCTAAAACTAATAATAACGAGACAGGCCCTCGGAGGCGCTTTGTAATTTTTCTTCCCTTTTTTCCCCTTTTCACAGATCACTACGTTTTCTTTTTATATCGGCTTGCACATAAAAACCCTATTATAGACTAGTCAGGGAGTGCTGCCATCTCTAATTTTTACTTGGATGGTGATTTTATTCCAGTTTTATGTCGTGATATTTGCAACAAAGATTTTTTCTGTTTAAGAGCCTGTGAAACTTGCTTCTTACGTGACGGGAAAGTTGAGTTCCTCGGAACTCCTGTTTAGCAAAGGACGGTTGTGTGAGGTTTTTCCTGTTGACGCTGATGTGTTGTGACCCTGATGTTAACTCATGACCTCACTCAAACTGAGGGAAGACACACTGAATCTATTTTTTTTCAGTATGAGCTTCGGTAAACAGTGGTGAGTGGTCAGATCGTGTCAGGTGTCAAACAATCACTGATATATTTGACATTGGGTCAGTTGATTTGTTCTTCACTACTGGATGCACTAGGAGCAGCAAAAGGTTTTCATTATTATAGACATTGATTTTCAGTCCGTGTGGCACCAATGAGGAGGAGGTGGGGTAAAGGGCGAATTCTCAATTCCAATTAATATTATGGACTGCATCACCCCACAATGGATATTATGTGGATCACTGCAGTCAGCAAAATATTTTGACAGGTGATGAGATTGATTGGATGGAATGAGCCACCGATGGACATGAAAAAGAAGTGGGAGGAGAAATAAAACAGCACAGATTTTTCCTTACTAGCGAGATTTCCCCAAATTATTTTAAGTTCTGAGTGGAAATCGATGAACTCATTGTATATCAAGAGTCCATATATCTAAAAGAGAGGGAAATTGGAAAAGCAATATTCGCTCTATGTAGCAAAGTCTCCTGTGTGATGCAGTTAGCAATGACAACAAAACTAATGGTTCTCTGTAGTCAGTCCCAATGGGTTTGGAGTAGGCCAACCACATGAATCAAACTCTATACTTGGTGCTCAGCCATTTCCTCGGAGTGTGAAGTACATCCTCACTTCATTACTCAAGACCCCTGACTTACATTCATTCATTATGTAGCTGACATTACAGGTTGATTATCTGAGGCATTAATAACATCTGCAGCTTGGTCTAAGTTAAATATGATTGATTTCACAAGTGGAAAGTGGTTTCTCACATAATTTCCTCTTCATATATATGTATTATAATGGAATGTCTTTCATAATTGCTGTATATATTTAGATTCATACAATAAACGCTCATAGGGACTTTGAAAGTCAAAGTATGCGATAATATTTATAAGGACAGTCAAGTCTTATCTTATCTTATTTATTTTTTGGGTGACTTTGTACTTTTACACCACAGATTTCAGCCTGAGTTATTGTACTTGAATAACCTTATCCAGTGGTTGTAGAGTTACTTTTCATATTCTGATTTTACATTTAACATGATATAAGCTAATCAAATATCATTAATATTATCTTTCTTTTCTTCTGTCCATTTCTTCTCCCTTCCATCTCTCATTGTTTCCTTTTTTCTTTTTTCCTCTGTCCTTTCTTCTTCTCTTCCTTCTTTCGTTTCATATTTCTGTCCTTCCTTTGTGTCATTTTTGCTTCTTCTTTGCTCTTTCTTTAATGAATACTGTCAGATTTTTTTTAAAAAAAATAGTGTATGGTCATTTTTGGTAGTTTTCATTCTAATATTTTATTACATAATTTGACACTCCATTCTTCATAATGAGTTCACATTACCTTTGATACCTGGGGAAATTTTACAGCTAAAAGTTGTTTGCTTTTACTTAAAGGAGCATACTGGTGATTTTGCTTGTTTGAGCCTAATTGATACAACCTACACGTTACATTACTGCCAACCATTTTCCAAAACACAGAGCAATGCATATTAGAATTGTTCTACTTCTTCCAACGAATGTAGTTGGCAATGCATGTTGTCTGAGAGAGCGGACGCAAACACATTTGTCATTTGGTTTATGCATGTGTGCCAGTTTAGGAACCCTGAAAGAGACTAATTACAAAAGAGAGTTGAGACTGAACACGTCCTTGCCGGCTTCACTGTGTCAGATGGGAGAATCAGGCCACAAAAAACATGGAAGGAGAGGTCAACAATAAGCAAAATACCAAGCCTGGATTTTTCTGACAGTTTCTTATTTTCTTCTCTCTCTCTCTCTCTCTCTCTCTCTCTCTATCTATCTCGCTCTCTCTCTCACCAGGCTACTTACTCAGACAAATATAAGCTAACTGATGCAATAGGAAAACCTTTTAAGGGTTTTTTTCATTTCTGCATCCCATGCAGTTACACACTAATGGTTCTATTTTCCAGCTAAGAGCATGTCTTACCTAATGTTCTATACAGGATTAATAAACAATTTATGACTGTCAGTCTTCAAAAGGACTGATAGGTGGAGATTTTTCAGGATTTGAGTGCTTTTTTCAAATGAAACAAAAAAATACAAGTGCATCAGTACCAGACAAAACTGTTGACTGCATTCTATGTGTAAGTTCTATGTATACATCTATATGGATCATTTTCAGCCCATTTTCATTTTGCCATATCGCCGATACTCGGTTGGCAAGTTCTTGTTGGACTGAGAGATGCATTCTCCAAATTGGATGTTCCAGGAATGGATGATTACATAAAAATCTCCATTTTTACAGAATAAAAATTAAAATCCTTTTGTTAATAAAAGGCTGTTTTGAAAGCCAACATGACATTCCCATGCCAATTCACAGTATTTAAAGATAGCCACTTTATCTAACATAGCTGTGAAACAAACAAATTACTGAAACGCTGTAAAAAAAATTCTCAAAACTTGTGATAACTATCAAATCTCTGCTGGCAATCTCTGTGAAACTTTTACACACAATTGGGTGGCTGGATCATTACCAAGAATTGAAGAGGTGTGAACAGAATTGGAGAGTTGCAGAATATGTGGTGGCAGAACATGTGTGTGTGTGTGTGTGTGTGAATCTCTGCATGGAGGCTGTGAATGGGATTCTTGCATTCCTGGTGGATGATTTTGTGTTTGTGACTCCCTCTTTCCCCGACCATCTGTTGGTCTGTTCCTTTTCTCATCTATATGGATAACAAGACATGCGTCAGAATAGCTACTACAACAGACATCATATGGTATGTGTGCAGTAACAAGGTGTTGCAGATTGTAGGGGAAATTGCTTAAAGGACCATACCAGCAATTGTCTATGTTTTAGCCCAATTTTTTTAATTCATTCTGCATACTTGTTGCAGTACTGACAACCAATTTCCAAATCATAAAACCATATTTTAGTTTTCCTGTTTTTTTTGTTTTTTTTTGTTGTTGTTGTTGTTTTTTTTTTTTTTTTTNTTTTTTTTTTTTTTTCAAATCCCCTAATCTTTCAGAATCAAATGTCCAAGGGTTACACCCACCTTAAAATTCAATGTTTCGCCTTCTAACACTTATGCACGATTGTAGAAGTCACGGTCATTTTAATTTCTCAGTAAAATTCGTGCTCTCCTGTACTATATTCCCTGGTGGAGACATACATGTCTCAAGCGTGTTTCAAGTCTCTACAAGTTGGTTTTAATGGCGAACTAGAATAAACTGAATCCAATGGCAGTCTGAAAGATAGGAAAAATAATTCTGAAATATACTGCTGAAGTAGTATATTTTGGGAAATGGTTGTCAGTAACATAACATATATGCACATTGTCTAACATATATGCACATTGTCCAGCTATTGTGCATGTTTGAGTCTATGTTGGACTCAAACATGCACAATAGCTGGTATGGTCCTTTAAAGGTGTGCACTTGTGAGATAAAAGGGAATACCAGTTTTTTACATGTAGTCTCGTGTGAGATCATGTATGTACAGTACCATGTTTGTCAAACTTTTATTATATGAACAAAAAAAAAGAACTGACACAAAACATAAATATATCAACCTTTCCAGTAAAGGCAGTTTCAGCTATTTAAAGGTGTAACCCCCATATTTTTCCTGCTGTCAGCTGCTGGAGGTAAAAGTACATAAGACAGACCAGAAGACTGATTCATGGAGAGGCAAGCAAACTGCAGCCCAAGGGAGGAGGTTATGGTAGTGCTGATCCAATAGATGGACAGAGAGATGAAGAAATAAAGAGATAGATAGGGATATCTGGTGAAAGTTTCCTCCGTGGAGCATCTAGTGGTAAAATAAAATGAAGTCCGGGGTTGGGCTGGGAGCAGCTTTCCCTCAAGACGAACGCTATGCTGAAATGAAGAGATGTGAAGTGTCCTGGTCCTGAGGGAAAGAAGGTCCTCATCCAGATGTTGATGATTGATGCCTGGAGGGAATGTAATGTGATTGTGAACACACATACACACACACACACACACACACACACACACACACACACAAAATATGAGTGCATATTGGTCTGTGTGTTAGTCAGGGATTTCACTAAATTTTTCAAAGGGCCAAGAGAGAAAACAAAGGGAAAACGGATATCAGAATCTGGAGCAGTACTCCCAGATGAGACATGAAGAAGCCCCTTTCTCCCAGTTACAGCAGAAATAAAATCGTTTGATCTCTGCTGCTCCTGCTTCTATTGTTATCTGCTATAAACCTCCACCCTCCCAACCACCCTTTGTGGCGCCTGTGAAACTTTGGAGGCCAACAAATATGTGTAGATAAATGCACAGAGTAAATATGTTTTCTCGTGCAACCTGCAAAGTTGATACCACCAGAGACTCTCTGCTAATTTGTATCATTTTTATAAACCTCCCACTTTAATTAGCACCTTTGTAGAACATCCTCCCACCTTTACCTGTTCATTACTCGCCTGATTTTGTCTGGCTTCTCAGATTTCTGACAGCCTGGGTGTTATTTTGTAGTTTTCACCATTATTCTTGCATCATTCACGTTAAGATTCTACTCGCTAATTTAATTGCTGAGATCAGGGGAAAAAAGAGTCCAACGGGAGCCATTCAGAAAGCTAATATATAGTATTAGCANTTGCTGAGATCAGGGGAAAAAAGAGTCCAACGGGAGCCATTCAGAAAGCTAATATATAGTATTAGCATGGCATTAGCATTAGCATATGGCATGTACAGTATGTTACTATACAGTGTGTATAGTAACTGCACTGTACTGTATACTGTATTCTATATAGTATACAGTATACAGCTAATACTATATATTAGCTTTCTGAATGGCTCCCGTTGGACTCTTTTTTCCCCTGATCTCAGCAATTAAATTAGCGAGTAGAATCTTAACGTGAATGATGCAAGAATAATGGTGAAAACTACAAAATAACACCCAGGCTGTCAGAAATCTGAGAAGCCAGACAAAATCAGGCCAGTAATGAACAGGTGAAGGTGGGAGGATGTTCTACAAAGGTGCTAATTAAAGTGGGAGGTTATATATATATATATATATATATATACACACACACACACAGAGTATACACACAGAGTATATACTGTATAAGATACCTGAACAGATATGACAAACACCAATTTGAAAATATATGTGAAATATATTGCATGTATATGTATATTGACATATACAGTATGTTTAATATATATAAGCTATACACATATAACAATATATTAAAATCCCAGAACATGGCGTTATCACATATTTATCCTTACAATATATGTTATATATATCAACAAACTGTATCTAGTACCTATATGTGTTATATACTGTATTGTAGCTTAATGTATGGCCATATACATAAAATAATGTTTATCTCTTTTGGTATGGGGGATTATGTTTAAATTAGATTTTTGTGTGATCATCTGATTGTTTGACTCTCGACCCTCTGGGCTCTTTTTTGTTTTTAATTAATGTCCCCAAATACCAGCAAATAATAGGTGAATAAAATGTTACTGTAACTGATATGAATAATAACCAAAACAACAAACAGAATATTTCTTTGAATCCATCTTGTGATGTACTTGTGGTCCAGTGGCAGGTAGAGATGTGCAGCGTGGAGTTTGGATGTTGGTTAGAAAAGAGCTACAGCAGAGGAATACACCACATCTATTACACGTGACAGAATTTAATCAGCAGCCTGTGAGAAGTGGTGAAGACTGATAAACAACACATCTTTTTTCACCAAACAATCAATCGATGTTGGACTGTACCAAGCTGAGACGAGATTGATTTTGAGGCATAAATGGCTCATGTCATGAAGCTAAAAACTATATCTGGATGTACCAGTGGTGGCTGTGTGTTTGGCCTGGCTGTTGTCCAGGTTACATATTTCCCAAAATCTCAGAGATTATTTGCAGGAGATCTATCATAAGCATGTGATGAGAAGCCAGTTTTGATTAGAGCCTGACTAACAGTTCATCAATACAGGCTGTACTGTTTTACCCGCAGCTAACCAGTCACAATCCCTTAATCAATTCAACACCCCAGCTATTGACCAAGTCTTTAGTTTAAACTAGTTCCTAATGGGTCAGGATGCCTGTGCTTGCTGTTCCTTGTAGAGGAGGTTTTCAATCCCTGATACCAAACATCCTTATCGGACACTAGTCACACACGCACAAACCTACACACATCCACACCCATGAGAGGGTGCGTGCATGTGTGTGCATGAGAGGGTGAGTGTATGTGTGTGCAGGGGTGAGACCCTGCACACACATGCACGTACAACCTCCTCTGAAACTGGCCATGTCCTTATCGCTGCATTGCATGAACAAACCCATTCATTAGCATTGATTTCCCTTTGAATAACCATGAAAAGGTCCTCTGTCCATCCCTCTTTTCTGTATCTCTTATTCTCCTTGTCTCTCATTTCATTTCCTCCTTGTTCTGTCCTAACACCCCTCTGCTTCTGAAGGGATTCCTCCTGCTGGACGCTTCGGCAGGTGAGTTCTTGTTAATTGCTCACAGCAGTTGGAGGTTATCAGCAGGCTGGCAGTGAAGGTCTGAATAATCAGCCAAGGCCCGCATGGAACACAATTAATACGGGAAGGAAGTTGTTGCTTTCTTCAGAGAGAGGATGAAGGGAGAGCAAAGAGATTAGATGAAGTGGTTGCAGTTTTCAGGGTGAAAAGGCTAAGACTAGACTGATAGGTAAATAGGAGGGAGGCAATTGGTTGGCTGATTAGGACCTGTTTATAAAGGTTGCCCTGAGCATGCCTCCGGCTGCCCTTTTCATACTGATTCTTACATTTCCATAATGCCACTTTCTGAAGGTTTAGTGTGTGAGGCTAACACACATAAACATATAAATGGATGTAGACCCACAAACTCCTGACTATACAGCCATCTCAGAGTTTGATCTGCATTGGACAGCACATCAATGAATATATTGATTTTTTTTTTTTCAGTGAAATGTTTTTCCAAATGACCTTGTCACTGCAGGCAGAGTTTCTGCAGAACATAATCTTGAGAGGTTTGTTTTGAGTTTTTAATTTATCATCTGAGGTCTATCATCTTTATGTCTGTATTTCTATGCACACAGCGCACTTGCAGCTTTGCATACATATGAACTGTAACTGTGAACCTATGACTCTGTTTCAATAATTTTGAATCGTCACATGAAGTTTCTCTCTCTCTCTCTCTCTCTCTCTCTCTCTCTCTCTCTCTCTCTCTCTATCTGTGTGTGTGTGTGTGTGTGTGAATATTTTGAATTACTTTTGAAGATATTCATCAATCATAGAATCCCTCTGGAATCAACATATTACACAATTAAATATTTATAATGGCAATTGTGAAGCGTGTGTCAAGACAAACTGCATGATGCCCTGTTGTCTCTGTCTTTTTTTTTTTTTTAACAGGCATAAGTTCCTTGCAGACACGATACATGATGCACACAGACTCACAAGCACACACACACACACACACACACACACCCTTTCTCCATCAACTCTCCACTCTTCATCCTCCACTTTATTGCCTTAAGGCACTCCAACCTGGAGTCTAAAGTTATTGTGCTTCTTTTCTATAAAATTTGGTGCACTCTGCTTATGAATGGACAGGAAATGAGTTCATTCTACCTGCGTCAGTACAGGGAATGGGGATGCTGCAGATGACATGGTGAGAAAGTGTAATGAGGAAGTTCAGGTTTTTCTGCAGCAGCAGTGGCCCTGCACCCAGGATCATCACCCTCCTCTCACCAATCAACCATGACGTGATTTAAACCTCCTACAGCTGCAGGTGAAGCACAGATTCTTGAAAATGTTTAACTTTTTTCTTTAGGCTCCCTGTCCTTACTCAAAGCCAATCAAGCAAAACATTGAACACGGTGTTTCTGACTGTCTCTTCTTCTTTCTTCTCATCCATCTTCCCTGTCTTTCTCCTTCGCTTCCTCAGTCTGCCTGTGGTTACCTCATTTCTCCTTTTTTGCAGTGTCATGCCTTAATCCTCACTTCCCAAAAATATAGAAAGAGGGATGACAAATCTTCCGTCACAGTGTGGATTGCAAGAGTGATGCTGAATGATTATTTCATGCTGTAGTTCGAATAGAAATGCCCCTGGATGGAAAGTAACTAAATACATTTACCCAACTACTGTACTTAAGTACAGTTTGAAGGTATGTTTAATAAGTATGTCCATTTTCTACTGCATTCTACTTGTACTCTACTACATTCCAAAGGGAAACTTTGTACTTTTTATTCCACAACAATTGTGATACAGTATTTTTCAATTGTGGCATCAGTACTTTTACTCAAGTAAATGACTTGAGTTCTTCTTCCACCTTTCTCCTTGCAGTAAGCATTGAAGCTTACATGCCCATACTTTTTGTAATATAACACAATAGTATTCTGTATATTGTCCCTTAAATAGCCTACAGTTTTCAGTTCTTATCTGAAGGGCTCAGAAGAAATAAACAACACAAACATGACAGTCAATTCAATTTTTCTTAAACAAAAAAAAAAAAAANAAAAAAAAAAAAAGAAGCCTATCTGTTCCAGTAGTTGTGACACAAAGGGCAAAAAAAGAAGCTCGAGGAAGAGAATGGTGGCAAGATGAAAAGATAGTGTTTGTCTGATCCTTGAGAGGGGAGAGGTTTCATTACCTGAGGGACTCCTGGGTGGTTGTCAGAGCTGTGGCCCTGGAACATACACTGCTGTGTTTTTAGTCACTGAGGGACTGCAGTGACATCAGCTGGAGCCAGACGGCCAAGGAATCAGCTGTGATGGATGGCGCTGTCTGTCCAAGAGGATGGAGAGGTCATCGGGGTTCAGAGTGGTGAGGCAGACACCTCCCTGCTCGGCCCGTACGACTTTTTTAATTAACCTCTTTGGGAGGACCAGTCTGTTCCTTTAGAGGTAATCACAGCCTGGAAAGCCCCTTCATTAGGACTTATCTGACCTCTGTGTCCAGTGTTGTCCATTTTTTCCTGTGCCTTTCCTACCTCAGCCCTCAATAATGCCAGTACCACACAAGTAGCGCAACAGCGCCAGCGAAGGAATCTGCCAAACAGAGGACTCTGCTCGCCTCCTCCCACTCCCTTTAACCCCACACACCTCATTCAAGTTTCTCCTTTTTTGGTCTCAATTCAGCTGTCTAATTCTCCCTGCTAGAATTAATTCTCTTCACTGCAGTATAACTTCATTGATCCCACCAAGAGACAATCACAGCACAAGCTCTTTGCTCTTACTTTAGACTTCATGGCCTCATTATATACAGACAAGGAACATAAATAGAAATAAAAAAATATCCTATTTTACATATTAGACTTCTAAGGGATAAACAGTCCTCAGTACTCCTTGGGGGACCCGAACCCCCCAGAGTGATGCCCCAGAACAAGCAGATCAAACGCCTCTCCTCCAGCTCCTCTCCCTTTTTTTTTTTTTTTTTTTTTTCCTTTCTCCCTATTTGGTTGCCTTCTTTCATGTTGGGAACACTGGCTTAAGTGGCTCTATTGGACCTCTGTGATGGGCTCTCAGATGAAGCCTGTGTCAGCTTGGAAAATAAATTGGTTTATTCTGAGGCTATGACTTCCATGGCGCCCCCTGCTGTTAACTCTCTGATCTGTGCAGTGTTCCACACATGGAGGGACCAGGGTGAAATGATGACAGGGTAGGGACTGGCTGGAACATTGCATTCACACAACATGCTGTGTTGGAGCATTTGCATTTCATAACAGTCCATTCCGTCTTATTGGAGAGTTTTATACATTCTAATGAACATTCTTTGTTGTATTTATTCCCAATAAAATGAATAGATAAATAGGAATGAATGCATGGAGCCACAACTCCACCATGTGGACATCCTGCAAAAAATAGTAGCCAAAGCTCCAAGGAACTGTCTTCTGTAAGTTTATGTACTCCATCGTATGACCAACCATCAAACAGAACTGCATCACTCACATTATTTTTCTACTGCTTTCTATTTATCTCTTCCCCATGGCTATTTTCCATACTACTTTTTATGCTAGAAACATACCAAGTAGGCTATACCAGTCTGGTTTGTTCTTGTATCACCAATGCAGTTCTGAATTATTCATATTTCCATAAAATTCCTGTTTATCTGTATCGTCTTCATTCCCTTACAGCCAAGCAAAGTCCTTGAGGTTTCTGTTAGTTTATCGGCAAAGTGGAATTAGTTTACTGTGTGTGTGTGTGTGTGTGTGTGTGTGTGTGTGTGTGTNTGGGTGGGGGCAGGGTGGGTGTTCGTGCTCACTCATGCATCCGTGTGTTTGTGTTGTGTGTGAGTGGCTTATTAGAGACAGATTAATGTTAAACCAGAGGACCTAGAGCTTCATTTGATTCATTTGAACCTTCAGTTTGTGGCTAAACAGGGAGGATTTCCACAGGTCTGTTATTTATTTCTGTGTGTGTCTGTTATGTGTGGGTATGTGTTTTCATCTTGAGGTTTAGGAATAAGCAGCACTGTATCCAAAAGTTAACAGAAGTTTATAATTGCTTGTGGAACATCTAAAAGGAAAGCTTTGATAATTACATGCCAGTAAATGCTAAAACTTTCTATTCTCTTCTAAAGAGACTGATAACAGTCATATAAAGTGTGCCTTCAACTTTAATATCATTTGCATGAATTATGCCTTTAAAGTTTTACCATCTGGGCATAAGCTCTTAGTCTTTAAAGTTTACAACCGACAATGGTGAATAAAGTGCTCTTAATAATGTTGTTGCTATGGTGAGGCTTTGTGAAGACTGCTGATAGTTTTTTTGTTTTTTTTTACTGTTATTTTCTACACTGTATATTTTGCATTTTGAAGTGTTTTTTTTTCTTCTGTTTTTGCTCTTCACAAGTAGTTTTACAGTGTATTTTAAATCGATCAATCCATTGGTCACATATTTCACTCGTGTAACACTTCTTACTTAAAATGCAACTCAAACAAAACAAATAAAACAGAATTTTAGAAGCATTGAGTTGAAGAACTCCAAATTCTTACGGAACCCCTAAAGGGACATGAGAAAAAATAAATAAATAGTAATTTCTAGCAGCTAGTACCTTGTGCGCACGAGATAATTATCTTTTTCGCACTAGATAGTTACTTGTTCCCACAAGATAAGACAATTATCTCGAAATAGTTATCTCGTGCGCACAAGATAATTCTCCAAGATAATTATCTCGTGCGCATGAGATACTAGCAATGTTTTTTTGTTTGTTTGTTTGTTTGTTTTTTTGTTTTTGTTTTTCTAGCAATTTATTTATTTTTTCTCATGTCCCTTTAGGCTCTGTAAATTCTCAGTAGGAACATAAAAGATATAACATATTGATGTCATATGATATATCATAGTGATCAAATTATACCTTCTGTTTTCGAAAAACAATTTAATTAGCTGTAATTAGGTCAGCTGATTTCCACAGAAACCTTGAAGTCCCTTAGGTAATAAAATGTGTCATAGGAATTGTGGGATATGATTTGCTTCTATTCTATTCTATTCTATTCTGATTCCCCTCACAAACAGCCTGCATGTACTGTATGCAGTATGCGTCCGTCCATGAAAAAGCTAACTTATACGTGTCTGACTCTAAAGCCGATTATGAGCATGCAGGCCAGGAGGCGGGGCAACAAATGTGAACTGGCAATTTGATTGGTTGTTAGCGTGCCAGTCGATTTCAACAACCAATCGCAGGTTTCTCCATTAACTGTCGTTGACCGACTGCCTTTGGCTTACCTGTCAACAAAATATTTCTACTGTAATGAGTTTCCGAAGTAATTTTCTCCTCAAAAAGTAGCTGTTACACCAGGTTTGCTTTGTTATATAAATCTGTAATTAGTCCATTTTAATGTCTATCATATGTTGCGTAGACTAAGATCATCACTTTGTCACCGTTTTATCCACAGCAGGCGCTCTGAGGGAATGACATTTGTTAGCAAGGATGCAGAGATGTTCACTTCTTTCCTTCGGTCAGTGTTGCTCACGCCATGTTTGGTAAGTATGTGCTTATATTCATCCAACAACTTTAATACAATTCAAATCTTTATTTATTTTTAATAGAACTTTAATGAACCAGATCCACAACAGAACATGATAGCACAAAATCAGTTAAGAGCTGCGATTACAGAAGAAGAAAAGGAAAGTGGCCGACTTTATATTGAAGTTGGTATACAACATATCAACTTCAATATAAAGTCAACAAAAATGCTTTATTTAAATTTATCTGGGTTTTTTTCTAAGTATGGAGAAAATGTTAGGGAGCTTTTGCAGGTATTCATGATTCCAGATGTTGATTTCTACACTGTAAAATGTGACAAGTTGATCTTGCTTTAAAAAAAAAACCTAGGAAACCGATTGCCTTGAAAAGGGTAAGTAAATATAACTATATAGTCTTACATTCAAGTAGACATAAAGTAAACATAACTTAAGACGAATAGTTATCTTTACTTACCTTTTTCAAGGCAATCGGTTTCCTATATTTTTTTTTAAAGTAAGATCAACTTGCCACATTTTACAGTGTAAAACAAATGCTATCAAATAATATTGTATCTGTGATATGTATTGCTATTGAAATAAAAAAAAAAATTGCAGGAAATATATTATTCTCATGATGAAAATATGATTCTTTTAAAATAAACATGTACCAGTTGTCAATGAAACTTAGCTCAATAAACTCAATAAATTTTTTATTTTTATTTTTCCTTGGCTTTATTTGATATGGGGCATTTGTAAGACAATAGTGAGTTTACCTATTACTAACACCAGTAAGGAAAAGTTTCCTCTTGGAGCAACTTTGTTTTTATTGTGAAGAATATTTGAAATCTTAAGTAGCTCATTGACTGTCTTGTGATATACTGTACACACATCCACACACACACGTGCAGGTGCTGCATGTCTGGCTGTGATGCTGCAGAAATAGGACAGATTATAAACTGGTCACTTGGTCCAAAGCCTGCTCATTTATCTATGAGAGACAGCACCAAATAATAAGAGGATAAATGCTGAATCTAATCCAGTCCAAACATGGCAATCCAATCAGAGGACAGGAGATAATTAAATCTCTTCCATACATAAAATAATATAACCACCAAATGTAATAGCAATGCTGTAATTGCTTGGTGACTTTGACATGCTGACACCCTGATGTTATTGTCCCCTGCACCCACATCCCACCCTTTCCCTCTGAAGCTCCTGGTTCTGATGGTGTCCATGTATCCCGGCTTGTGGTCTATTGGGGTCCAGCTTCATTCTGCCTTCACAGGGAGCTATATGCCAGGCCACCACTCCATCCTTCTCATCAACAGCCCCAACGAACAGGCAGCCAAGGACATTGGCAGGTACAGTTGTGAATGGTCACCACATGCCAGCCTAAATCCCACAGCCACACTAAATCAGCTGTGGTGTCCTCACGAGTCGAGTGTAATCAAACATTTAAGTCTAAATGTCATAAATCTGTCAAATGATCCCTACATTTCAAACCACATGGTATGGATATATAGTTTCTGATCTGCAAATGAGCAAATGTTTATAAAGTAGAGATACATTTTTTCATTCATTTCTTTGCAGTACCTGCTCTTTTGTTGGCATTTTAGCTGCATGCTAATGAGCTCCATCTATTTACCACGTCTCGAGACAGAAAGTAGCCACAGTGTGGTCGCCAGATATGTAAATCTGTTCCCTCAGAGCCTCTGGTTTAAAGAGGGACACGCTGGAGCCGGTAATGAACAGAAAAGTGCGCTGGCTTTTCTGGATTTACCGTGTAAATCCAGAAAATTTTTTCTTACTTAGAAAAACACAATAATTAAGGCCTCGGTTTCATGCTGTAATTGATAAACAGCTTTCGGACTTGTGCTGAATTTCTCTTTTTCTTCTTCCATCTCACCTCCTGCTTCTTTTTATCCTGTTTTCCAGGGAAATCATGAGGAAGCGGTTGGCAGCCAGTATTAACATTCTCTCCAGGACGTCCACAATGTAAATCATATTTGACCTCTACCTTGACACAACTGGTTACCTCGCTTACATACGACCACTAAGATTATTTTACGTGTAATAGCCTTCAAATGTCCACACATGTACACGTACAGTATAAACACATATTTTCTCTTATGTTCTCCTTCTATTGCATTCTGGATACCTAGGAAACCACATGTGAGGTGAAACGGGCTGCATGTGAATACTTTCATCAGTTTTCCCATCACCAGAAACAGAGGCACTTGCCCTTTAAATGCAGTCATATGTTTGTATGCATGATTAAGCATTGCTGTTAATGGATAATCACAGAGGGCTGTAGAGGATGGAGGGTCACTGAATAATGATTTTGTCTGTGCATGTGTGTTCCAGTTCTCAACAAGCCTGCATATCTTTCCTTTGACATTTATTTAAATTGTGGGTAAATTGTCTAAATTGTGGGTCCTGATAATGTGTAAATTCATCATTGGCCTTCATAAATTTGCTGACTGGAAAGTTGTGTCAGAAAACACAGTTTAAAGTTTTTTTTTTAAATTAAATTTAAAGGCTCTACTCTCTGTACAGGTACTTTTTTTTTTTNTTTTTTTTTTTTTTTGTAAATGCACAAAATGTGATCTGTACGGCTGGATTATCTTTGTGGTCTTTGGTTCATCAGGTATTATTGGAAAGGGGAACTCCAAGATACGACTGAAATTCTGATGGTAAGATTTAAAGGACCATACCACCCATTTTGCATGTTTGAGCCTAATATATTGAATTTTCATACATGTTACGTTAATGACAATCATTTCCCAAAGGATAAAACCATATTTCAGCTTTCCTGATATTTTGCAAAATCTCTTAATCTTTCAAAATCAAATATTCAAGCGATGCACCCACCTTAAAAATCAATGTTTTGTCTGCTAATAGTTACACAGCCTTATGAAGTCACGGCTGTTTAAATTTTTCCATAAACGCAAGTCTTCTTTTGGGACTATATTCCCCGGTGGAGGCATACATTCANGTTTAAATTTTTCCATAAACGCAAGTCTTCTTTTGGGACTATATTCCCCGGTGGAGGCATACATTCAGTCCGCGCTTCTTATTGCACTTAAATGCTAAAATTACAAAACTTAGAAAAAACCTGAATATACGTGTTGTTCACGATGATGGATTACCTATTCCAAGAACGTTTCAAGCATCAACAAGTTGATTTTAATAGCGTACCAGAATGAACTGAAACCAATGGCAGTCTGAGAAGTAGGAAAAACATTTTTAATTCACCGTTCTGGTAGTGTGCTTTGGGAAACGATTGCCAGGAACCTTACATATATGTAAATTGAATATATTAGGCTCAAACATGCAAAATGGGTGTTATGGTCCTTTAACAGAAGTAATGAGATGAGATATTTTAATGATGAATAAAAACAGAACACTAATATAAAATCTTGTTGTTTGTTGTTGTAGTTGTTGAAAACAAAGACCTCCAAGATCCAGAAGGTTATAGATTATATGAGGTGAGATTATTTAGATGATTTTATGTAACAATCATTTTACACTGCAACTGTTGTAAATCAAACACAAACTGCATTCAAGTCCTGTTTTGGTTATAAATTAACTTAATCACTTTACCCAGCCGAAGAGAATTTGAAACAAGCTGAGCTGTGGAAACAGATTAAAGGATAAATGTGATTATTTTTTTAACCTGGGTCTTTACGTTGTGTTTTTTTGTTATCTCAATGATTGTTTTTGGCAGAATTTAATCACTTTTACGTGACTGTTGAACCTTGACAATACCTGCAGTTTACCGGGATTATGGCTCTGTAGTAACAGCAATACAAAATCAAGATCAAACAATTGCCACAACATTTTATTGATTATAGCACATCATATTTTTGGTGTCACACATTTTTCCTGTTGTACTGACGTGGCATTAAAGTCTTACTGAAATACGTGGAAAAAGGGGCTTTGTTGCTTCAGCTTGAAATTGTTTCTTTTAGATTTTTTTCCATTAAAACACACAGATGCTTCTCATTTTTCCATGCATGTTTTATCGCATTGCTGTGAATATAAACTATAATTTTAATACTTTGAATTCCAGATGTCAGTGGATACACTACCATATTTGCTGCTGTTTGTGTGCACATGTTCACAATTTGTGATGCCAAGTGTGAAACCTACTTAAAATTCCAATAGGAGTTCAGTATTAATATTTCTTTATAGTTAAATGTTTGTGAATGCAGCATTAGAGTAATTTTACTTGTTTAACTTAAATAAGCAAAATTATTTTAATACAGGGTATTATTTTGATAAGAATGTATGTATAAAGCTCTTTTTGGTTCTGCTGTTGGAGCTTGCTGTGGCTCTTCAGTGTTTATTGGAAATTAAATGCTTCATGGTGAAATTTGTGTTTGAAATTTCATTTAAAGGGCCATACCCAGTGATTTTGTGTGCTTTAACCCAGTTAAACCCGGATGCATGTTGCGTCACTGCCAAACATTTTCCAAAATTAAAAACCATATCTTAGTTTTTCTGATATTTTGCCAAATCCCCTAATCTTTCAAAATTGAATATTCAGCATTAAAATTCAATCTTTTTCTTGCTGATCTTTCCACACAATTATATAATTCATTTGTAGAATCATTTTCATTTCTGTGGTCAAAGCACTCTTCTCCTGAGACTATATTTCCTACATTTTCTTATATGCAGTTTCCTTTTAGATTGGTTAAATAAGTAACTTTGACAAAAAAATTTAATAGATGTCTTGTTGGCTGTGATGGGTTATGTATCTCAAACATGATTCAAATCTCTGCAAGTTGCTTTTAATAAAGTACTGGATTGGAACTAACAACAGTCTGGAAGGTAGGAAAAACAAATCTAAAATTTACCACTCTAGAAGTATGGTTTGGAAAATGGTTGGCAGTAATGTAACGTGTGCGCTGTATTGGGTTTAAATGTGCAAAATCACCGTTTTAAGTCAATTGTCGTCAGCTAAGAAAAAAAACATTTAAGTGTGATTATATTCGTTTTATGTGATTGTAAAGTAAGTGTGTGTTTATGTGTGTGTCTCTGAGGTCTGCCCATCCCTATGCAAACCCAGAGGTCCTCAGCTTCCCTGTGGAACGTGGCAGTCTGGCGTATATGAAGTGGATGGATGAAGTCATTCCTGATGACTGACAGAAGGAAACCAAAGACACCTTCAGCATCGGACTGCAGCTGAACAAAGAGTTTCAGCTTCACGTTAGGTTCAAGTTCAGAAAGAAGTCTATTGAACAGTAGTTCAAAACATGACATTTTAAATTCTACAATGTACTGTGGAGAGTTTCGATTCCTGTACTTAAAAGAGACTGTTGGACTTCATGTATAGTGTACGAGCCTGCACAAGTAGTAAACAAAGTTAAAAATGATTGCATCTGGATTAAACCTTAAATTCTGCTTTTAATTTTTGCTTTTATAAGATGATATTTTATTTTTGAGCTGCAAAGACTGCCCTAATGCATTATGATGCAAAGCGATACGGTACGATATAATGCAATGCAATACCTTACAACACAATACAATACAGTGTGGTACAATGCAATGCAAAAGAAAAAGTTACTAATTACTGTATACAATAATTGGTATAGTTTTGCACTTTCCATACGAGTAATACATTTGTTTTAAAAGAAATTCTGAAACTCTTTAAAAATGTCATAGTAGCACTACAAAAGAGGGAAATAACGGGATTGCTACATTATTTTTAGTGCGTCATAATATCCAGTTGACATTTAAATTGTTCCTCTTCCCCACAGAGGAGCGAACAAAGACTGACGCATTCCAAAATGGACGAAAGTCAGAACAATCAACTTGTACCATCAGTTAAATGGATTATTGATCAATCACGCTGTGGTCGAGAAACGTGTAAGCCTTTCTGCCCTTGACACGTGAACGCAGGTTACTTTTATTGGTTTTAATGATGGCGTCAGCAGCACATCCGGTTTGCTTTGTCTATTTAGAGTCAGACTAAAGGACAATGCTGCTGAATTTCTCTGCTCCACATTAGTCCAGCCTGGACTATTAAAATATTTACTACCTTTGCATAACTTCGAAACAAAGCTGCACCGTTCTACTGAGGATTCATTAACAAATAGAGAGGACTGTGACAGCACCCAGGTTGATATTCTTGACATGTCGACTGTTATAGGACCTCTGACTGTTTTCTCTCCCTCTATGTCTCTCACTTGTATTGCAAATGACTTATTATAAAATGTTTTATTTGCTCAGTCTGTGCATAAGTACTGCTGCTTAAGGCCAGGACTCCCTCAGATAATACATCCTTAGTCACCTCAGGGCAAATCCTGTCAAATAAAAGCTAGATTAAATAACAAGTCAAAACTAATTAATTTTTAATTACCTCTTGGTTAACAGCAAGGGTCTTATTTCTCAGCTTTATCGCTTTTCCAAATATTGATTAAACACACACCACAGGACAACAAACCTCTGAATATTCTCTTTATTCAATTCCAAAAGGGCTTTAACTCTTGTTATATTAAACACTACCTGCCTGCTAGTTCATACTCCACTGCTGAACTTGACAGTCATGCTTGCTCACCTCATGAAGCAAAACTCGGTCTGCAAATAGTGCTTCCAGCATGACGAGCCAACAAAGGAAGTGCAGACGTGGTTGAATCTGGTGTTGCATCTGTAGATCCGCCATAATCCTACCACTCACCAGCTCAGGAGATCCCAGGCATTTGTTTGTATGTGTGTGTGCCAATCTATGTTAACGCTTGTATCCATATCCATATATGCTCACTTGAACACGTGTATGTGTTATGCACATTCCATATGTGATCATGCATGTGTATGTGCATAATGTTTACATGGCATGTTCAAATATTCATGAATGGATATTGACACCTGACAGGATGGGAAATAAATGTGGGGAAAGTGTAATTCATGTTGTAAAATGTATGCTGCAATTTGACTGAAAGCTCACTAGAGGGCAGTGTTTCAATACACATAGAATGTACAACTGCTGTTAGAGAACCAATAGTAAATTCCTGTAGGCGTTGAAATTACCTGTCATTTTACACTTTTTCCTAGGTCATGAGAATAATCTAAAGTATTATAGATTAAGATAAATTTTAATGTCAGAGATGGCTTCTCTTGGCTTTTAAGAATCCACAGATTATGCATGACTTTTATCAGCGTCTGGATTAGAGGACAGGAGTGAGCATTAGATTATTTCAGATGTATTCTAAGACTTCAAGACTAGAGAACTGAGGAATGACAACATTATCAGCACATGGTATGATATGATTTCAGGATTTCAGGATCAAAACTGAACCATTTGTTGGTATCTTATAGCAATATTAAAGGACCATACTGGTAATTTTGCACGTTTGAGCCTAATATATTAAATTTTCATAACGTTACTGATAATCATTTCCCAAAGCATACTTAATGGAACGGTGGATTAATTTTTTTTTTTGTTGTTGTTTTTTTTCTCCTACCTTCCAGACCACCACTGGTTTCAGTTCATTCTGGTATGCTATTAAAATCAACTTGTTGATACTTGAAACGTTCTAGGGATAGGTAATCCATCATTGCAAACAAGACGTGTATTCAGGTTTTTTTTCGAAGTTATGTAATTTTATCATTTAAGTGCAATAAAAAGTGTGGAGTGAATGAATGTCTCCACCAGGGAATATAGTCCCAAAAGAAAACCTGCGTTTATCGAAAACTTCAAAAGGCTGTGGAACTATTAGCAGGAAAAACATCAATTTTTAATGTGGGTGTATCACTTGAATATTTGATTTTGAAAGATTAAGAGATTTTGCAAAATATCAGGAAAGCTGAAATAAGGTTTTATCCGTAATGTAATGTATGAAAATTTAAAATATTAAGTTCAAACATGCAAAATGGATGGTATGATCCTTTAAATTCTAAACAGTATTTCCAACTACTAGAACCCAAATGAACACCGAATTACTTAGGATATTTGTGAGAGCAGCACTGATGTAACACATATAATTAATTTCATTTCTCTTTGGGTTGATTCTGTCTTTTGGTCCATTTTAATTGGTTGAGGTGAGTAAAGAAATGCCACATATCTCCTGATGATTAAGATTCAAGTTGTGCAAACACAGAGACATATGGCTGAGTGTTAATTTTCCTGTGTGTCATTAGATTCTCCATGGGGTATGGAGGGAACAGGATAATTAAGAGTAAGCTGCAAGAATCACACACTGATAACATGCTCCCGCTGAGAATTTGTAAACTGAGGATAATAACACACACAGAGAAACACACACTATCTGTGATCCTCAGAGGCAAAGATGGTGAGCCAGCATAGAATTTATTTCTTAACTTTCATATGAAATGTAATCACCACAGCTTATAATTACCATCAACCATTTAATCATGAAAAGTGGGTGATATTATTGATGGATGGTTGTAATTGTTCTTTTCTCCAATGCTTGCATGTATTTCTTAAGCAAATTAGCATGTCAATATCAGCGCTGCGTGTACATGGAACACCCACACAAGTGTTTTAGTTTGATCTGACTGATTAGACCTTTTCTCAGGACTGTGTGGGTTTGTACAGACCATGCTTGATTTTTCTGAACCAAACAGGTACAAAACAGGTACAACAAAGCTAACAACTTCTTAGGCACATGGAGCAGTTGCCCATCTTTACACCATTCAACTTTTACCTGAGAAAATGTCTAATTAGCAGAAAATGATATAGCACCCTTGAAAACAGAGTTACAAGGTGCTTAACAATATAGTCGAATTTAATAGTAAAAATAATAGATTTATAACAAGGTGCTAACAATGCAGACAATAGTACACAAGACAAATGACAGTCACCATCCAAAAAATAATAATAAAGGATATAAATAGTAAAATTAATTGGGGAGGGAGATAAAACAATTAACAATTTATTAGGGATCAATTAAAAGCCTTACAGTAAAAATAAGTTTTCAGCTGAGTTTTAANAATTAACAATTTATTAGGGATCAATTAAAAGCCTTACAGTAAAAATAAGTTTTCAGCTGAGTTTTAAAGGAAGACATTGAGTTAGGCAGTCTGAGATCCTCCAGCAGGGAATTCCACAACCTTGGGGCACGAACAACGAAGAGAAAAGGCCCGGTCACCTTTAGTGACGTGACAAGATCTAGGAACTACCAAGAGGTTTTTGCCAGAGGATCTCAGACAGCAATCAGGCAAGTTAAAAGATTGAGATCAAGTTAAAAGATCATGTATATAAAAAGGTGTTTGATCATGCAAAGCTTTAAAAACAATCAATAAAATCTTAAAATCAATCCTAAAGCTGACAGAACAGAACTAAAGAAAACCCCTGTGTGTGTGTGCAGAGCCTTTAACCAGACAAATACACTACAAATACACTTCATTTATATGCACCCCCATTGTAAAATTGCTAAACAATAAATTAATATAATACTTAATGGCACTCATACAATTCCAGTCGTGTTTCTTTAGGGGTGCCGTTAATGAGCATGCCAGTACTCATCTTAATAAATGACCAAAAATTGGAAAAGAATAGCTTGTAAGGTAGGATCATTTTCTTGGGTGGCAACTTAGATGATACCTGATTTGGATAATAAAAGGAACAAGTTTGGTTTGCAATGTATTTTATTGTAAAGAGACAGGTATGGTTTCAGTGGGTCAGTTCATACCCAGTGTGGTGTGTCGTTAGGCTTCGTGTCTGCTGTCTATTGTATTATTACTTAGTGGAAGCACTTAGCAGATGCTTTGGGGAGGCACTAGATTTGGCTGCTACCCCAAGACTATTGGAAAACCATTAGTGCACTTATACCAAAGATGGAAATACTTTAATTTATAGCTTCTGCCACTCTGAGGAACAAAACATGCAACGCTTTCAGCACTGTTGTAAACTTGCTACAGAGCTACCCTTCCCTTCAAAACAAGAAGAAAGGAAGACTTCACTGTGATTTATTTTATCTCATGTGGCAGCTAAAAATGTGATGTGCAGTCAGTTGATGAAGGTTGCAGTGTTGGCTCAACCGATCCACATTCAACACATGAATGCTTTTTCCAGCATTATTAGATACAAGCAAACTCATGGTGCAAGCATATGTTAGTTGGCCTGCTTTTGGAAATGTTGCTTTTGAGAAGCAAAGGTGCAGACCTAGCACATTGTGGCACGTTTGTTAAAAGGCTTTGTTAGTCGGCAGCATAAGAGCAGATGGCTTCCTAATGGGCAAGGTCCAGAGTGGCTTCTCCTCTAAGTAAAGTGGTCTACTTTAGGATGTACAGTCTCAAAACAAACATTTTTTTAGAATAACTGTTGAGAGCTCTTAGACTATGGATTACAGCGTTAAGGGTCTCTCTCCTATTGTCCAATAGATTTTCACTGTATAATCCTTATACACACACACACACACACACACACACATATGGTATATGTGGAAAAGCTCACCAATCTACTATTTTTGTGTTCTTGTTTAGTATTTAAGAACACATTGTTCTTAAATTTATAAATAAATAAAGTTTATTGTTGCATGTTTTGTTTTCAATGTTTCTTTTACTGTAAAGTGTATCGGGACCATGATGCATGGTGATTTTGCACTTTAAATAAAATTGATTGATTGATTGATTGATTGATTGAACACAAAAACAAACTGTATGAAACCATTTTGACATATTCTGAACGGTCGCAGATCCAGATTTAAAATTTAAAATAAGATGATATCCACAGTACCATTGCACAATGAATTTGCATATTTTTAACACAGCTGATTTGATAGGAATGATGGTAAACTTCTCTTTTACACTGGCAAAATTTAAAAAAAAAAAAAAAAANTTAAAAAAAAAAAAAAAAAGCAAAATCAGAGGAGTGCTGGGCATTGGCAGAGGTGAATGCCTTCTAATTCTTTATTTTCTGTCCTCTTCTCCCAGTTCCTACATCCCTCCTCCATATTTGTTTCTGTTTCCTTTGCCTCCTCTTTTTTTCACTGTGGGAATCAAACGATGAAAGCCACAAGATGCTGAATAAACCACATGTAGCCCCCCCGTCCTGGGCCTAAACTTCCTGGATTTCTCAGCATGACCTTCTGGCCCAATAATCCCCATTTGACTTCCAGTTCCTCTCATCCTCAACCCCTTATTTTGACTCCTTTCCTCATCCCCAATGCTTATTCACCCCTTCACCCAGTGTCTTTTATTACTGAAGTGTCATTCAAATTCACAAAAGATTTCATAAACAAACATGGTCAGATCTCTCTCTCTCTCTCTCTCTCTCTCTCTCTCTCTCTCTCACACACACACACACACACACACACACAGGCATTGTTTTAGCATTCTGAATGTGTTGCAAGGTTACATGGAGGGGAGGGAAGAGTAATGGCTCAGTGCCTGAGTGAGTAAGCCTGTTCTAAAAGTGATTGCTTTCTTCCTTTCCTCAACTCCTCATCTACCTCTCTGAATCCCTCCCTCCCTCCTCATGCTCCTCCCACCTCCCTGCTTCTGTGTAACTAATAAATCTCCATCTACAGTACATGTGCTTTGTGTAAGACACACAGAGAAAATGAGAAAGAGATGGGGGACGGTTGTTGTGGTAATGAAGAAGCTTGTTTCTTCTACCTTTCCTCTTGCTCTGCTGCTCCCTCGCTCGCTCACTCACTCCCTGAGCTGCTACGCGGACTCCGTCATCAAAACACTCACAGGAAGGCGTGCTGGCTTGCTCACACTGTGTAGCTTCTATCTAGACACACACACAGACACTCACACCACTGGAGCCAGTATTCAAGATGCAGCAGCAAGACAGCATGTCTTCTGATTCCCTGTCAGGTAAATACAAAATGAGCTGTGCAGTGCTTCCCATTCCTGTCACCTCTCCCTTTGCATGTCCTTCTCTTTGTATCACTTATCTCCCATTTCTTTCCTGCCTCATTATCCATGTTGTTTTCCTGTTTATCTTGTTATTAAATGCCACATTTTTTAATTTCATCTGTCTTGTTTTCTGCCTTTTCTCTCTTCTACTCTCCCCTCCATCTGTCTATTTTCTTGTGTGTTTCTTTCACTCTTATGTATGACCATGACTACATGTGTTGTGCTATAAGAGGGAAAACACGATGGGTGTTATTGTAGAAAACAGGAGGCACAGATTTGTCCATATGGTGATGCTGGAAAGAGTAAACGCTACTGTTACAATGACTGATTTACTTCCAAAGCGCTGCTATGGAAATACACAAGGACTACATAATTTTGCATTCTTCTGACCTACATACAATAACAAAGCTTGTGCAAATTTCACAGGAATCGCCTTTTTTCCTCATTGGTTTAAACTTCTGTGTGTGTGTGTGGTAGTATCGACTGTATGAGAGGTCAGAGGTGGTGATGTTTGAGTGTAACAATTATCACTGAGAGGGAAGAAAATAGCATGTCTTGTTTTTGTTTTTTTGTTTTTTTTTTTTGCGCCCTATAGAGACAGCATTTGATTTCTAAAAATGACTGTTATGGAAAATACGGGCAAAGCAAGCAGCTCTGTGCTCTGATTGGTTCGTTGGTTTGTTAAAAAAGTGAAAGTGTCTCCTGTTTACCTGTGCTGTGATTGGTCCACGGAAATTGGTAGTTATCCTTGGTGGTGATGATCATCGGGGCATTTAGCAGGAGAGAAGAAACACTCAGGGTGTAAAAATAATTGTTGCTCAGGTTTACATTGATTTAACCAAATGTAAGGTTAGATCATATTATTAATGCGCTGTAGTTTGAGGGGGCAATTATGACAGTAAAACTCAGGAGAACTATAATAAGAACTTGTTTTGTGCTCTGGTTGTGCAGCATCATTAATGAGAGCCTTTCACAGAATAAGATGAAGAACAGCAAATAATAAGTCTTTGTGTGGTACAAGAAAAAATCATTCTTGAGTTAAAAGTAGAAGGCTTTCATCCATTTAGCTGAGTCGATAATTTGCCCAATAATTTCAACTCTGAAATACTCTGGTGATAAAAACTTAATTCAAAGTCCTGAATCTCTCATTCATACAGTATATATGCAGTATACTGTATATTTTAATACAAGCAAACAGCTTAACGATCTTTCATGAATCAATAATCATTAATTTATATACTCATTTTTTGGGGTGGTAATATAGACCACCCATATCCCATATCCCAGTATGCTTTGGGCAGAAGATAGTCCATCACAACATGGATAGCAAGACACATTCATTTTTTTTTTTCATTCTTGTATGTCTTTGGATTATGGTAGAAAACCAAGACAAGCATAAAAATGACACAAAGACCCAACAGGACCCAAACTCTTACTTGGTTTAAAACACATTACAGCAACGGTATGTTTTTCTGAACCAAAGAATACAGATATGTGGATGTAATTGCACCTTATGTTATAAAATGTTGTGATTATGCTAAGATGCAAGATACTGGAAATGGAACATCAGTTATCGTACAAACACAATGATTGCTCTCTCTCTCTCTCTCTCTCTCTCTCTCTCTCTCTCTCTCTCTCTCTCTCGCTCTGTGGCTCTGTATACACTAATTCTGTTAAATTGCATTATGTGTTGGATGAGCTGGTAATTAAGAAAAGAGGCCAAGGCACTGAGTTAAGTAGATTTTAATAACGGATCTCCTTCAGATGAGTAAAAAAAAAAAAAAAAAAAAAAAAAAAGAGTTTTCAGTTGTCCTTTGAATGAGATTTGAAGAATGACAAAACATAATTTGTTGTTGTGGCTGCTAGTGTTTTGTTCAAGAGTTGCTGATGTACTCCACAACACCTCTCCCGCTCTGACGCCTTGCCTGTCACCCACCAGCCAATTTCCACCAAGCTCCCATGCGGAATGATTATCAGCATTTCCATCAGCTTAGGGCGATTCGCATCACCCCTGCTACGCTTACTTTGTGAGCAGTTTAACTGTGAAACAACACAACTGCATAATTCTAAGGTGATTGTAGCGCACATGTGCTCTTTGCTTGGATTTCTTTGACAGATGGGCTTCATCAGAAGTGCCATCTCAGCATGAATAAAATGAGTTTTATTCTTGTTGTATTGGCCTACAGCAGGGAAAATAACCAGGTGGCAAGTAAGATTGCATAATTAATCTCTCTGTATTTGCTTGTGTGTGTGGAGAGAGAGAGAGAGAGAGAGAGAGAGAGAGAGAGAGAGAGAGAGAGAGAGAGAGAGGTAGACATGAAGTTTTATATGGAGTTGAAGGTGGAAAAAGTACAGAAAGTGAGAAAATGAGTTATTCGCAGTAGCAGAGATGCATTAAGATGCAGTCTCAGCCTTTCCTCGTTACGTATTTCTGCTGCATGCTGCTCTGCTTTCTGCTCTGATGACAACACATTTTGTTCTGATTGTTTTGGCCCAATTTGTACAGTTGCACTGTGAAAAAATATCAATCCAAGGAGCCAAACTGAACTAATCAGAGCTGCTAACAAACACTTCTTGAAATGATGCTGCATTTTCACAAAACTATAAACTATAAAAATGTACACTTCTCTGGACAAAACTCATGCAACATGAAACATCATATTTCTCATCGAAATTAAACTTTGCCTTCAGAGCTAGCAAATACATAAACTGGTGGAATCAATTTGTAACACAAAGTTCTTAATGAAATTTTGGACTATGAAATGTCATGATTTTCTCTTGTTTTATTCTGTGTAGCACTACTTCTTAAAGCCTTTTCATCCATCTAAGGTATAATTTGCTAATGTGGAAATTAAACTTTTGTTTAAGATTTTATTTACATTTTAAGTCGTCATGCTTGAGAAATATCAGGAGATCACGCTCCAGATATTACCTACAGTTGTTAATGCACAGACTGTTTTAAACTCCCCTGGTTCATAGGTTTAGATCCCATGCTTTTATGCACAGTTACCTTCATTAAGACACAAAGCAATGTTGCAGTCTTGCTTCTTCTTGCCAGACTCTTCTCAGCTTAAGGTGAAGTTCATTTAATTAACTTAGATCCTATTTGAATGCCTGAGAAAATGCTTTTTGCATATTTTGTGCCAAGTTTTTTGACAACTTTCAGCATTTTAGGGGAATCAAAGAGCATTCTTACTGACGGTATTCCTTTATATACTACTTAAACAAATGCAATAGCAAGAGCAATCATCGTCATCATCATTATCATCATCATCATCATCATTACGCAGATGAATTCATGCACAGCAGGGTGATGGGTTTATAACCAACAATCATATACCCATTTACTAGAAAAAAGCTTGTTTGCCTCTCATTATGATTTGCCACCAACAAAGCAGAATCATCTCAAAACTGTTGGCATGTTAATTAACTTCTAACTAAACCTGTTTGTTTTGTATTTCTTAAAGATAGCAGCTACGATGTAAACCAGAATATTTGAAATTCCAGTAATATATAGAATAAGAACAAGTCCTGTTAATTTCTATCTAAAACCAACAAACAAACAAACAAAAAAAAAAAAACAAAAAAAAAAACATCCTTCATCATGTTTAGCAAAACCAAAGCAAAATAAAGGAGAAATCTTATGACTAAATCAAGGCTAAAAACTAAGGGAACTCGGTGAAAAACAAATATATTGCTCCGACCAGAAACTCTTGCTGCTTTATCTCATCTGTTTCACTATTTTTCACATTGTTTTGTATTTGTATCTGGCATCTTTATCTTTTGTTTCCAGTGCTCCTCTTGTATTATAGTTTTAAAATATTCAAAAATGTTTTTTTTCCTCCTCTTTGAGGATTCTTTTTCTTCCATACAACAATGTGCATTTCAGAAGTCATATGTGGCAAATGGTGCAGCTACGGAGCCACTAAAGTGGATTTTCACCACAGGGTTCTTCACCACAGAAACACAGGGACACAATGTTTCTTGCAGACAGTCCATTTATTCACACACACATTTTTCACAGTCCAGCCGTTCTTCAGACTTTCAGAATGTCTTTCCTCTCAGAATTTATGGTTAAAGATAAATAAAATAAAATTAAATAAAATTAAATAAAAAAAAAAATCCTTGACAGTTTTAATTTTTTTTTTTAAATATCTCTTGCAGTATTGATCCAAACATCTCAACTTCAGTTTTCAGGCAGCATACAGATATACAGAATTCTTATCCAAAGTTATAACAATGTACACGGATCCCGAATATTTACTTTTTTGGTTGCTCAAGTGCTTTTAATGCTGAATATACTACATTCTGATATACCAGTATTCAAAATGGGTGTTACCAGGTGTGTCTCCCTAAGGGGGGGGGGGNGGGGGGGGGGGGGAGTAAGGTGATTAGGTGGGTGAACTTCAATGCCTGGAGTGAGAACTTTGCTCAAATAAAGCATTTGCTCTAAACGTGTTGTTGTAAATAAACTGATATTGTAGGATGAAGAGGCGGAATGAATAGAAGAGATTATTTTTCATCCACAGCAAATATTAGAGGTCCCCCTACACACAGGACCCCTTTAAATAAATGGTTTAGTCCGCACCTGAAACGGGCTGTTTGTTAACGCGGCTAATCATGCTAACAGTTGGAATAACAAAATGTCAAAACAAGTTTATTTACAAAAACAAAAGAAACCACAGAAAGAAACCGAAAACCAAACGACACATTTCTGGCAGGAAAACGGAACTTCCCGTTAAGACAGAGTTTGGGGTAAGTTGCTATTTTTTTTTTTTTTTTTTNTTTTTTTTTTTTTTTTTTTAAGCTAGCAGTTTGCCATCTGTGTAACAGAACGTAAATAGGAATGACGTGTAAATTAGCGAACTATTCTGGACAGAGTTGAAGAAAGACAATACAAACATGGGTAAGATAAACAGAAAGGGAGACATTTGATCAAAACAAACTACAAGTCCTTACTGTACTAAGTATACGGTTCAGAGTTTTCAAGACGTGCATGTTTGAGCCAAATATATTCAATTTTCATATATGTTACGTTGCTGACAACCATTTCCCAAAGGATAAAACCGTTTCAGCTTTCCTGATATTTTGCAAAATCTCTTAATCTTTCAAAATCAAATATTCAAGTGATACACCCACCTTAAAAATCAATGTTTCGCCTGCTAATAGTTACGCAGCCTTATGAAGTCACGGTCCTTTAAATTTTTCAATAAACGCAGGTCTTTTTGGACTGTATTCCCCGGTGGAGACATACATTCACTTCTCCCTTTTTATTGCTTGAAACGCTAAAATTATGTAACTTCTAAAAAAAAAAAAATATATAGTGTTGTTCACGATGATGGATTATCTATCCCAAGAACGTTTTAAGTATCAACAAGTTGATTTTAATAGTGTACCGGAATGAACTAAAAACCAGTGGTGGTCTGGAAGGTAGATTTTTTTTTTTTTTTTTTTTTTTGGGAAATGATTGTCAGTAACGTTACGTATAGGAAAATTGAATATATTAGGCTCAAACATGCAAAATGGACTGTATGGTCCTTTAAACTAGTCACTGTGCTGCTTTTTCAGCCATTCAGGCAGGTTGCCATAGCGAAGCTGATATTTTAGGGAAAGAATTAATGGAGGATGTTGATCAAATCTGTAGGGCCAATATATGGCATTGAATTGTTGTCACAGGTAGAAGCAGAATAAATGGGGCCTCTGAGGACTGAGGGGGTGGTTAAGTTAGGGGGGGTTATCAGAATCACCAGAGAGGCAATAAGCTGTCTGTAGACGAATAAAAGCTGTCTGTAGGATATGCATGTACTCAATACCAAATTACACATGGCTAAACCAATTATTGTTTTATTGGTTATTATATCAATTATCCTATTTCTGGCCATATTTTGGTTGTAGTCATGACCTGATTTCTAATGTTTCCCAGGATTTCATTGTTTCCCAAATATTCCAAAAAAGTCAGATTTTGGTGACCTGTGAATTTGTAGGTGCAGAGTGTTATGTGGTTGCAAATTAATATTATCCACTATTTATATTTATGTATTTTTTTTAACCTGTGAATGATATTTGAAATATTGTTTCTTACCAAAGCATGTGTTGGATCTCATTCTGTCCCACTGCATTGTGTTCTAATAGAACAGAAATGCAGAGATCTCAAAGAAAATCATAGGGGATATTCTCTAAAATAAACATATTGATCTGATACCATTAGGGCCTTTTCTGTTTGCTGTATCAATAACTGAGGAAAGGTCTCTATAGCATCCCGTGAAGGTGATGTCTGTCATACTGTCACACTGCAGCTATTGATTCAGAGTAAAAAATGCTAATATTGTGCAGCTATTGATCTTTTCAGTCAGTCAGGAATACATGAAGCATCAGCACAGCTTGTCTATAATATATGCAAATATAATGAGCATGCTTGTCCTCTGAGTAGATTAGAGCATCTAGCTACTATCTGTTTGGAACACTCCTTATCTCCTACTCACAGAGTGAAACACACTTATCCGTGTTACCATGCTTACATGGACACACAAGTGTCAATACATATGTTCACAAGCACAGTGAATGCTTATATTTAGCTTCTCTCCTTCTTCTTGTAATTCATTAGAGCTTCAGTAAAATGTGGGATTATATTTATCATGTGCTCCTATGTGCGACAAAGGGAATTTGTTGCACATAGGAGATTGCTGCATTAACATAAACATTGGAACACCCAAATCCAAAGCAATTTGTAGTTTTAAAATCTGTATAATAAACAACATAAAATGAGCCATAACAGCAGCAAATGCAGGGATTGTTCACATTCTTTTAACTTCATCTCAAAAAGATGTTCCACTTTCTACTAAAAACAACATTTATTACCACAGGTTTCAGCATTTGGAGGTCCATGGGGAATTTTTGAGTTTGCCTTTGGCGCCGTTGAATTGTATTGTTGAGCAGCAATCTTTGAAAGGTAAAACGCGAACATTAATGGTGACATTAATTGGAGACCTTTTGGTCAGAATTGATTGGCAGAATCCTGGAAAATAAAGCTGTTGCTTAAAATAACCCAACACAGCCCTCATTAGAGCAGACATAACGATGGATACCTCCACCATCGTTATGTTGTTGTCAAGATGTGGCATTTCCACATGTGATATATTCACCAGACGTCAATGGTTTCTAACATCCCCCACTTCTGATTTGTGTCACTTCAGTAAATACACAAGATTTCATGTCATGAAATGAGACATGAGATGTCTGCTTTTAAGCACACTGAGCAAGATATATCAGCTGCCATTTCTCATTGTGTTGATTTTTTTCTTTCTTTTGGGTCCCACGCTCAAGAAAGGGTGACATCAGTAACTGCAGAGTGGATTCCACCTACCTCACTTCAGAGGAGTTAAAAAACACACACTCATGGACAATTTTTCTTTAGGACTTTCATTTGACTCCTTCACTTGACTCTCTCATGATATTTTTTTTCACTGAATCTGAACTGAATTTTTTCAATGACTTTAGGATCTTAGATTTACTTCATCATTGTGGATTTGAGACCCTCTTGCTGGCTTAGGGTCATGGTTGGTTTCTTGCATTGTTGCTAAGGTTGTGTCTTTTACTAATGAACTTAAAGGACCTTTCTGGCTATTTTGCATGTTTGAGCCTAATATATTCAATTTTCATACATGTAACATTACTGACAATCATTTCCCAAAGCATACTACTGGAACGGTGAATTAAAAACAATTTTCCTACCTTTCAGGCTGCCATTGGTTTCAGTTCATTCTAGTACGCTATTAAAATCAACTTGCTGATACTTGAAACGTTCTAGGGATAGGTAATCCATCATCGCGAACAAGAAGTATATTCAGGTTTTTTCAGAGTTACGTAAATTTATCCTTTGGGAAATGATTGTCAGTAACGTAACATGTATGAAAATTGAATATATTAGGCTCAAACATGCAGAATAGTTGGTATGGTCTTTAAGCTCTGTTGGAAACCTTTTCTTTGTTTGCCTGCAAAGCCTACAAATACATTTGACTTAACTTGACTATTCCACAATCAACCATAGTTTCACATCTGTATGAGTAAAACATTTGAAAGTATTACTTTACCATTTCTGTCTTTTATCCACGCTTAATGCAAACGCACATTGAGACAAAACATTTTGTTTGGATGATGCACAACAGTTATTTAACTTTTTAAAAATGGTTTTAAGGTAGCCTTCATTGAATTCTCCACATGTACTGATTGGATTGCTGTAGTTTGGTTAGTGATCAATGCAGAATTATAATACCTAGAAACACACTTGCTGAAGCCTGTAAGGCAGCATTCTTGGAAATCACAGGTAAAGTTGTTAGTCCCTTAATGAGTAAAATACAACCACCAACTTAGATTCCATGTCCGCTAATTAGACGGAGCTAGAGGCTAATATCTTCATTTACCAACAGAATATGCAGTACATGTGGCAGTTTTCAGAAATACACAGACATCAAAGTTACATCAGACTATTAATAGCCAACGCCTAAAAAATGTTGACCTGAGTGTCACATTGCATTTTAAAATCCTCAATAAGACACTGCTGTAATCAAGGAATGTATATTAAAAATCTTGTTATTCAGAGTACTTTATAAGCACAAAAATAGGCAATGCAATAGCTAAATGGCTGTTTGCCTCTATTTGTAGATTCCAAACTATTCCTATCAAATTACATATCTGATCATGGAGTTAGTTATCTTATAGAAAATGACTATGTTGCAGCAGGGGGAGGGTGAAGTGTGTGTATCCACAAAAACTGCTGCCTCTCACAAAGCTGTACCTAAAAAAAATAACAATGCCAGTAGATAGTACGTGTCATAAACCTGATCCATAAATCAGCAGGGGAAGAAAAAAAAAATCCATAGAATTTATATCACATCAGCAGTTTGTCAACCCGAGTCAATGATCTGTCGTAGACCTGCTGGTGAAATTTAGTGCATGGTTCAACTCAGTTGCCTTTTATGGCATTCTAGACAGAAGCCTTCGTCGTGATTTGTGTGTCTTTTCTTTTTGCCCTCACTTTCTATTTTAATAGACGAGCACGTCTGCTGGTAAGCAGATTAACACCGACAGTGAAAGACTCAGAGCTCACATGAAGCAACGAGTTCTGAGTCTCACCTCTGTCACTTTATTGAAGACACATCAACCAAAACCGCCTCAGTCAAGAGACTATTTCTGTGTTTCTTGCCTTTCATTTTCTTTTTCTCATAACTCTAAAGCTTTTAGAAATGACTCAGAATGCTAAAATTGAATCAACACAGCGTTTAAAGAGCTGCTTTTATAGTAGCTTTGCTCAATTGAAGTAAAACTGCATTTGACCTGCTCCTGTCCACAGTCTGACTGTAAGCTGACAGTAAGATATGTTTCTGCTGTGTTTGTGTGTGTGCGCGCTTACATTCTTGCAAACGTGAGTGCAAGCAAGTGTATGTGCATATGTGTATCTATGCAGCGTCTTAAAATTGCACATTCATGGAGTAGGACGAGCTATCAGCAAAGAGAAAATGATCAGAGGCACATCTGACAGAATTTGGGCAAATTCATACAGCAAATTTGCAACTTAGAAAAAAAAAACCCTTACTAAAAAAAAATGTGCATTTTGCATATAAATATAATCATGACTAATTTATCAAGTATAATGCCCCATTTGAGAGGCACCATCTTTTTCATTGCTTTTTTTCAGCGGCCTGTTTATCAAGTATAGCTGTGTGTGCATAGGTTGTGTGTTGTGCTTTGAAGTGTGTTGCAGCAGTGTGCAGGGATGCTGCTCTGCATGAAGGAGTCTCACAGCAGCAGCAGCAGCAGCAGCATTGTACCAGTAATACTATAACACATCTGCCTCCAGCCAAACTACACACAAGATTCACCAACAGGTGGCGGTAGTATGACCAGGAAGCTTTGTTGCTAACAGTAGCTTAAAGCTTCTGTTCCTCTTTATTTATTTCATCAGGGACAATATGCAGTCCTAGGCGTCATATTCTGAGAGGCCCATAGCATAACTAAAAGCAAACATGCATACATACATGTAAAGTAGGTACATACAGTATAAAACACACGCAGGAAACAAGGGAAAGCGAGACAAATCACATGTAGAAGTTTGTATTTTGGTTGTTTTCTGGTTGTAGTAACCTTTTAGTTTAGTCAGCAGGAATATATATTTTTGCTGTTGCTGAAGTGGTTTTGTTTTACATGCTGCTGAGAAACCTGGAGGTCTGATGTGTACTGATTAATGTAGTCAGCGTCTCTAGGAACTTCTGTGTAAGAACTGATGGGTTTCATTTCCTGTGTGGAAAAAAGCAAGTATTGCTTTTTCTCAGGTTTGCGTCAGCTCATTGTTGGATGCAGAAGAATCCAAATTATTGCTTGTCTCAGTTGTCTCACATTTTATATTTATCTTTTCTTCACTTGACACCTTCAGATTGAAGGAGGAGAAAAGAAGTGAGAGCACACTGTAGCCTTTATCAGCTGGTGGCATTTCTAATTCAGGAAAGAGTTTTTGGAGTGGCACAGCAAAACCTCACAGGTAGAAAAGCAATTATCTTTTTTTAACATGAATGAAAAGGTCTAATTAAACTTAAAATCCTGATTTTTCACTCCGTGGACTTCCTCTCCATTATAGCTTGTTTTTAGCATGTCAGTAATTCTCTCCATTTTTAATCCAACGCACAAACATTCTTTTGCTTTTCCTTTATTTCCAACCCTCATTTATCTTTTCTCTACCTTTAAAGTGATATTAGCTCTTGCAATTCTTCTCTTGTTAGATGTGCGGGGCCCATCGGGACACTTCCTGTCACGTGGGCACTCCTATGATGAGCGAGTGGCGTGGAACCCAAACTTCTGTGTGGTGAATGACTGTCAGATGCTGCTGCTGAACAAGGAGGAGGTGGTGAGAATAATTTCATCTCTTTTTTCTGCTCACATTCTAAGCTAGTTTGTCTTCCTTGCCCTCCGTGTTTGCCATTTGCCTTTGCTTTTTATCTGGTTCCTTTTCATGAATTCAACCACATTCTAATCTTACACTTGTTTGGATTGTGCAGTGTGTCGCTGAAATGTATGCTAGGCTTCTGCTGATATTCATAATTGTATGAAAAGCAGGCTGCGTATATTCAGCGCCTGGCTGAGGTTAAGATTTGAATACAGGAAACACAATCTGATGTTAATCCAAGACATGAAAGCATGAGCTGAATAAACATCTGATTGTACATTTTCTAACAAAGATGTTTTCTTTGTCATTATTCTCAGCTCTCCCAACTGCTCTCTGATTATTCTTTGTCTATTAAAGCTACATTTTCATGTTTTATTCTAAGTTTTTGCTTCATGTATCATATTTGAACATGTTTTCTGACAGGAACACTGATATCATATGAGATTCTTTTTGCACTGAGAACTCCACCCAATCTGTGACATCCTTCAGGATGATGATACATGCAGGGAGAAAGTTATATGTTACATGTTATTAATCCCTGTGAAGAAGTACTTTATCTGTCATTTGACTCATTATAACTATTTAGGAGCAGCAAGCAGAGCCACAGATCATTATTGCTGGGACTAAAAAGAAAACCGTGACTTTCTGTCCCATTATCCTTAACCTGAACTTACTGAAGGCATGTCAGGGTGAACTACACCAATAATTGCTGGGTGGAATTATTTCAATCGACCAATTTACAGCTTTTCCACTACAGTGCTTTTTGTTTTTGCAGCAGCAAAGTACAAAAGCTTTTAAATCCATCCATCTAGAGAGCCAGTCTCTGAAAAGGTCATTTCTAACACTGCTGCGTTCTGAACGAACTGCAGCTCAAGATCAGCAAAACGATGCAGTGTTAAAACGACTTTCTCTGGATGATGGAGAGGCCAAAGAGGAAATAATGACATAGCATAGACAGCTAAGTAACCTTCAGTTGAGCAGCTACTGTAAACAAGCAGTCAGAGTAATACTGCATTGAAGCTTGTACATGTAATACAGCAACATGGATGAATTATTTTACTCCAACAGTCAACCATCTATCCTTTCATCCATTTTCTATACCATCTCATCCTGCCCATGGAGCCAGCATTCATGGCTAACAACACACACAGACAAACCCATTCACACTGACATTCACACCTACAGGCAATTTAAAGTTTACAATTCCCCTAACTTGCTTCTGTTTGGACTTGTGGGAGAACACATCAAATCCACTGTATAGACTGAATAACCAGAAAATATAGATTGAGTATACAGCAGATTGTAAAAAGAAAAAAGCTTGAGTTGGATGTTGATTCTCAGTGAGATCAGGGATCACTTCATTGTATCAGAATATAATTTAATGCTGGTTTAAAGCTCCATGTTTCTTTTTTTCTTTCTTTCTATCTATGTCTGCCTCTTTGGCTCCTTTGAGCAATGGAAACAGCTGTTACTGATTTAATTTTTTAAGAGATTTTACTAAGAATATCGTTGTGTCCTTTCTTGCCAAAGGCAGTTAGGCCCTTAGCCATTCGTATAGCCAAAATGACACTTGTCCAATGATAAGACAGATAATTCTCCCACAAACACAAAGACAGCCAAAAAGAAGCGGCCAGAGGAAAACAGACACGATAATAAGCCCTACATTGAGCAAGTTGATTGCATAAATGTGACGCTGAATCAAAACGCTGAAAGAAAAGTGCTGAATCAAAAGTGTGATCCGAGAGGATTTCACTAAAGTCATTATTTTGCTCATTTCACATTTTCACCTTCTACTTGTTGTGAAGTTCTTTAATTGTTCTGCCAACAAACATCACAGTTTTTAATATGAGAGCGAGATGATCAAATCCATCATTTCTTCTTCTCATGTTTATTCCTGAAGTTGCATGTCACAGCCAGTAGAGGGGGATCATGATTAGATAAAAAGTAACCCTGAAAAGCATTCATATTTTTTGCGGTAGTAGTAATAACCAAAATTTCCTGGCTGAAGTTTAAGATCCTGGAAAAGGCAGCAGCACTGCTTACATTGATTCGAGCAATGTCAGCTTTATCCCTTTGCTTTTCTGTTGTTTAAATCAATGCTTCCATCCGTGGCAAATGCAATTATCTTAATTGAATTTGCAAATATATCACTATTTTCCTCATGCAAGGTTTTTTCACTCAGTGTTTCACAGGAAATGAGTTTGATTCGTCTCTTACAATCTCATTAGAACTATTTCAGTATTTGTTTTATTTTTGATCCAGGGAATGTTTTTTTTAATGAATTTCTGGCTGCATGTTCACACAATACACCATGTTCTCTGAGCAGCTTGTGCCTTGCTCAAGGTCACCTGCAAAATAATTGTTCACAAGTAGGAGAGCACTTTTCTTCATTGACCGAATACACAATTCATCTTTTTTTCTGCCCAGATTTTTCCCTCCCAATCAAGGGAATTTTCTTTTAATACATTACAGTCAACCTTAGTGTCATATACAAGTTTCTCTGACCCAAATTTTAGTTTCCTTTAAAGGACCATACCATTCATTTTGAATGTTTGAGCCTAATATATTAAATTTTCATACATGTTACATTACTGACAATCATTTCCCAAAGGATAAAACCGTATTTCAGCTTTCCTTATATTTTGCAAAATCTCTTAATCTTTCAAAATCAAATATTCAAGCGATACACCCACCTTAAAAATCGATGTTTTGCCTTCTAATAGTTACGTAGCCTTATGAAGTCACCGTTGTTTAAATTTTTCGATAAACGCAGGTCTTCTTTTGGGACTGTATTCCCCAGTGGAGACATACATTCACTCCACGCTTTTTATTGTGCTTAAATGCTAAAATTACGTAACTTATATAAAAAAAAAAAAANTATCCCAAGAACGTTTTGAGTATCAACAAGTTGATTTTAATAGCGTACCAGAATGAACTGAAACCAATGGCAGTCTGGAAGGTAGGGAAGATTTTTTTTTAACTCTCAGTTCCAGTAGTATGCTTTGGGAAATGATTGTTAGTAACCTTATGTGTATGAAAATTGAATATATTAGGCTCAAACATGCAAAATGGGTAGTATGGTCCTTTAACTGCTTCATATTTTTTTTTTATAAAATTCTGTTAGACCTCACTGTTGATGGAAATAAGAGCTAATATAAAATGGAAGGTAAGTATCTCTTTAATTTCATAGTACAGAGACAGCCTGGGGTCATTACGAAGGCCATGTTTAAAGAAATGCAGGACAAATTAAAGAGCGATTTTTGAACTAGCACCAATGTGAACATGTTCAGCATCATATTTGGCTTATTTTATTTCGAGTATTTTTAGATATTCTAATTGTTACAGGGTACATGGCACTTTGATAACATCCAGATTTTAGTTTCCCTTTATTTTCTTATTTTAGCGAACTGTGATCAACAACTTCAGAAAGATTTGTTTAAGACTGATGCTGATGATCATGAAAAGAATTCCTATATTTATTCTTATGTTCTTGAGGTGTCCTTCCTGTACCGCATTAATATTTCAGGCATCTAAAATTAGCTAATACTTGCCCTTCAAATCAAGGATCGCCTAGTCATTGAATAGTCAGCTTTGATAAATGAATTCCTGGATGGCTGGGTGAATGAATGAACAGTTAAATAATGAATTTTTTAATAGTAAAACCCATATGATTATATTCCTCATTGCATAAGACCATGTAGCTGTGTGGCCCTTAGGGAGTGCGACAGTGAATAGTAAAGTTACAGCTCATAAGGCTTCGTCATTATGGTTCAGATTACCAGACATTGTCCTGATGTAAGAATCGGTGTCGGTAAGATTGTCCTTAGAACTGCGTCCCATGAGGCAAATAAAGAGGCGACTCATAGGGAGGATCAGAGAGAGATAAACAGACCGACAGCAGCAGAGAGGCACGGAGCAAGTCGGGTGCTCTTTGAGTTGAGTTGTGTGAGGATGTTCGATAAGCCATTATCACTCCTGTTTGGAGGGCATCAGATCTTTTTTTCCTTTTCTCTGTCACTCGCTGCTTTCTTACCACGACCATCCCTTTTCCTTTGTCTGCTTAATCTCTGGAAACCAAGTGGTTGGTATGCAGGGTGTAGGAAGATATGGGCTGACACAGACTGATGTGCTGCTGAAGCCGGCTCTGTTTTAGCCATGACTCCTCATTTATCACCACCACTACAGCTTTTGTCTGCTACTTTCCCAGCATTAAATATAGTGATCAGAATAGCCTCAACATAGATACGGGATATTGGTGACTATTTTTTTGTGCATTGCTTTCAACAGAATAAGCAAAACAATTTGGCCAGTGGCTTCATTTGTCTCTCATTAGCTTTTATTCTTCATTTTATGAACTCTACCTACAGTACTCTTGCATTTAATCAGATAAATTCTTGTTTTTGTAGGAGAGGCGTGCTGCATCAGGCAAAGGCCATCTTCTCCGACGCACCATCAGCGTCCCAGTGGAAACGCAGTTCCCAGAATTCCACAGCCAGCTGTCCACTGAGAGTGGTGAGTTGCCTGAGCACAGACCTCTGCATTGTTCAGGACACACACATATTAAGAGAGTGTGAGAAATGCTTTTGTTTCTTGAAGTAAAATAATTTAAATGTTTTAGATATATGTACTGGGGAGAAAACAAAACCTTGTGCTTTCTTTGTGCTTTGGCTGTTTTCCTTATAGCTGCTACAGGAAGTCTGAGGCTGAACAAGTATCATCTGAAAACCAAACTCTCATATTTGCAGAATGCTTTTCCTCTACTAAGGTCAAATGAGCAGTCTAACTGAAATAGAAGCACTTCTCTTTGCTATTCTGAGACAAAACCAGTCAGATACTCATGCATGCAAGTGGGCCTTGCATGGCTCGCATCCCTGGCTGAGCCTTGGAAAATAGGCTTTTTCTTTCTATCTCATATCCACTAGATGGAGAACTTGCTGCTTCATAGTTAGCAGAACACTTTCTCACTGTGGCGGCTCTTGAAAAAAACATTACTGCAGCTGTGATGTAACATCTTTTCTCTTGCTGTTCCTGACAATGTAACAGCTTTTCAATATAATGCCATTGCTTTCTGGATGCGACACTTTCTGCACTTTTCTCAATCACTTATCTCAATATATATGTATGTACACACAAGGATTAACCAAAAATGAGAAACTAGATGGCACTGATGATTTTTTTTTTTTTTACATTTAAGCATTTGTAGATTGCAATATATACGTATTATTGGGTTGATATTTTTCATTGGCACACAGCCTAATGTGGCACAACATTTTTTTGATTATAGCCTAGACTGTAATAGTGATTTAATTACTTTAAATTCTGAAACACTTTCTATCCACATACTTTGTGGTTAAATTTATTTGTGAAATGTATTTCATTGCTTATCTGTTGGGTTATACAGGATAAACACTTTATTGTTTTGCTTGACATTTTGACGTTGCCCTCTGTTTCTGAGACAGAGTTACCTGACAGCATAAAGGTTGTATAATTGCTGGGTTTGTGATTTTGTGGAAGTATGTTGTGAACAGGGAGTCCTGCATGGTTTTGTGTTACCTTCTGTTGTTTTAGTAGTATTTTATACTGTGAATAGAAAGATCCTTTTCTGCACACTATTCATACCCAGCAGAGTTGTTGCAAAGATTTGTTCTAACATGGGCTTACTTAATATGCCCTGTTGTGGTTGTTGGAGCTTTCTTCAGCTGTGAAATATAGTGTTGAGGGCTGTATTATGCATGAGCAAGCTCATTCTTCATCATTAAAGGCTGAATGATATGGTTCATCAGGGACATGGGACACAATCATGTGGAGCTACTTACAGAACCCACACAAAAACCGATGCAAAGACAGAAGAGGAAACCATACTGACAGTGACTCCCTTGATGCTGTTTCAGGGATAAAAATGACTTTCACGTCTGCCTTGCAAGTTACAGCATCCATTTTTTTTTTTCACCCTAAGCTTAGCAATCTGATCACCATCCTTCCCATCACAGACAAAAGTCTGGTTTGAAAAATCAGATCAGTGGCTGGTTGTGGTGTATATAGGGACAGCGTAGGCACTAGGGTGAACAGTGTTTTAATTAAACCATTAATCATCAAAGTGTGACAGACATTGTGATGTGAGAAACATTTTTAGCCAAATTAATCATGACTGCTGTCATTTAATTTTGCCCACATGTATTATCCTGGTCTATTACCACTGAATACTGTCACGATTCGACTGCTCTAATAGCTTTACAGCCCCACTGTGGGTTTGTGTGACTATGACATTGTGTTGTCAGACTAGGTACCAGATATTGGGCTGGTACTGATGAGAACACTAAGCCTCAGTAAGTTGACAGAAGCCAGGAGAAATCAGTCGTTTCATATGTTGCAGTCATTTCAGGATGATGTATGATTATTTGCTTAACATAAAACCCAGAAAACTTTGGCTAGTTCTCATAAATTGGAGCCGAACGAGTCGGTCTACTGCTGAGAGATACCTGGTCGCTTAATCATTTAGATCGGCCTGTTGTTTTTAAAGGACCATACCATCCATTTTGCACGTTTGAGCCTAATAAATTCAGTTTTCATACATGTTACATTACTGAAAATCATTTCCCAAAGGATAAAACCATATTTCAGCTTTCCTGATATTTTGCAAAATCTCTTAATTTTTCAAAATCAGATATTCAAGCGATACACCCACCTTAAAAATCGATGTTTCGCCTGCTAATAGTTATGCAATTATAAAGTCACTGTCTTCTAAATTTTTTGATAAACGCAGGTCTTCTTTTGGGACTATATTCCCCTTACATTCACTCCATGCTTTTTATTGCACTTAAACGCTAAAATTACGAAACTTCGAAAAAACCTGAATACAACGTGTTGTTTGCGATGATAGATTACCTATCCCAAGAATGTTTCAAGTATCAACAAGTTAATTTTAATAGCGTACCAGAATGAACTGAAACCAATGGCAGTCTGGAAGGTAGGAAAACATTTTTTTAACCCAACGTTGCAGTAGTATGCTTTGGGAAATGAGTATCCGTAATGTTGCGTGTATTGAAAATTCAATATATTAGGCTCAAACATGCAAAATGATGGTATGGGCCTTAAAACTTCCAGAGGTTCTTTAGATAGAACATAAAGATAAGATAAATTAAGATAATCCTTTATTAGTCCCACAGTGGGGAAACTGCAGTATTATAACAGCAAAGGGGACAGTGCAAGGCAACAACAGGCAATAATAAGTCAAAATAAAATAAGTAAGCAAAATATAATAAGTCCAGTATAAGTATATATCCATAAGTATATAAGATATAATCAAATAATAATGGAGAGTTTTGAAATACATGGATTTCTTTTTGAAACTTGGTACTGTATAGTTACTGATACATTTGAAGTAAACATCATGATGAGAAACGCACAGGACATGTATTATATATTACAACTGTAAGACAGGGTCGATCTGAACAGTGTCTGAGAAAAGACTGAGCCTAACAGAAACAAAAATATTGTCTGTGTGCTAGTATATTAATTATACAGTTCCTCTGCAACTTTGCCAACTAAATTCTCAAGTCTTTTCCATTATGATTATGTAAGATAATTTATGAATTGCTGATTCAAACTTCCACAGACAAACCACACTATTATGCATATGAGCCAGAATACATTACAATACATTAATGCATGTAGTGATTATTATGTCAGCCAGTTAAGCACAATGATTTCATACATCTGGGTACCTTGAACTCTCTGAGGTATGTAGCCATTCACATAGTGTGAAAGTCTTAGCACATGGCTATAGAAGGATTTTGCTGTGGGATCTGCTGATGTTTTTTTTTTTGTTTTGTTTTGTTTTTTTCTTTTTTGCAATGTGTCAAGCTCCTGGACACTAATGGTGCTAAAGAGGAGGAGAAACATTCCAGCACTCTTAAAGACAGAAATATGCTGATAATTAGCATAAAGGGTGAATATTGAAAAACGAGATTATGATTAGTTGGGAGTGTCCTTGGAAAAAAAGATGGCGACAAAGAGATTTGTAAAATGATTTAGGAAAGAATGTAAACTACAAGATTAGAAAAAAGCAGTGGGAGTAATGATAGTGGGAGAAAAAGAAGGAATGTCCTGACTCATTTGTGAGTAACTACAGGAGGAATGTTGAATAAATGGATGTGGAGATGTAAGACAATGGAGAAATAATAGGCATGTTTAAAGGTTAGAGTCATTGTCCAGGTCAGTTTGCACTCCTGGTTGGACTTCTATTAGAACTTCATTATAATACAATAATTTACACATCAATGGCAATGTTGCTTGTTGACAAAATAATATTTCATATCATCAGAATGGAAACTCTGTCTCTTTGATAGAATAATGACAGTCTGTTGTTAAACTAGTCCCTGAGCTCCAAAGAGGAATACATTTTCTAGTCCCCTCTTCAGTGTCAGGCCTTTGAAGTATATATTTGTGAGTGTGAGTGTGTGTGGTTTTGAAATCACATGCCACGTCACAACACTACAAACACTGACCATGTTTTACTAAAATATTCATCGGCGTAGGCACCACCTGCTCTTGTCCTTGCGTGACACAGACCCAAACATGCGGCATGATGAATAAAACCGTACTTGAATAGAAATCCAAAGCGAATCAGAGAAGGCTCTCATCTCATCTCATCCTCTGACTGAATAGCGAGAGGATGCTGCCTCTGTTCTTTTGAACTTGTAGGGATGTTGGCAAAAACATGCCAGAGACAGAGCGCCGCTGTGCTCCCACAACAACAACTATGCTCAGTTTTACAATCATTTCCCAAAGCATACTACTGGAACGGTGAATTAAAAATGTTTTTCCTACCTTCCAGACCGCCAATGGCTTCAGTTCATTCTGATACGCTATTAAAATCAACTTGTTGATACTTGAAATGTTCTTGGGATAGGTAANTCATTCTGATACGCTATTAAAATCAACTTGTTGATACTTGAAATGTTCTTGGGATAGGTAATCCATTATCGCTTACAAGACGTGTATTCAGGTTGGTTTGTTTTTTGAAGTTACATAATTTTAGCGTTTAAGCACAATAAAAATCACTGACTGATCTGAAAATGCTTCCTGTTGTCAGTTCTTCATTACAGCACTTGAATGCACCGCAACTACATTCCAGTTGTATGCTTTGGGAAATGATTGTCAGTTATGTTATGTTTATGAAAATTGAATATATTAGGCTCAAACATGTAAAACGGCTGGTATGGTATGGTCCTTTAAATCCAGTTATGCAGCCACATGCTTATATTCTTTTTTTTTTTTTTTTNTTTTTTTTTTTTTTTGTTTTTCCTCCAGTTTGGGGATTAATCAGAATATTCTTTCAGTAATTATTTTGACTAGAGATAAAACATTTTAGAAATAATTAAACAGAAACTGATGTAGCTTTGGTTATTTATTTATTTATTTAGTTTCCATTTCTTTCCATTTCTGTATTTTGAACTTTAATGTTTAAAGTATATTAGAAGTCTCTTGGCTGTTTAAGACTTGCTTGCCTTTGCCTTTCTCCATAATTACTATTAGCAGTAATTATCCAGAGTTGTATTTGCTTTTGTACCAGTCGATCAAGTCTTTACTGCCAGAGCTCCACTAAATAATGGGTTGTTTTGCTGCACCGTTGTGCTGTCTCACAGTTCAAATAAAGGTGAATACTCAAATATGGACAAGAGCAGTAACATGTCAGGGGTGGACTATGATTTTTGAGGCAACTTATCGAGCCTGAGCTAACTGTTAGTAAATTGTTGCTAATTGTCGCTAAAAAGTTTGCATGGTAGTTTAATTCTATTGGCCACCTATTGATGTTTTCAGCAGTATTATACTGTATATCAAAAATATATCAAACGAAGTTGAGACCCTAAAATTGAATAAAGTGGAAACATTCAGCCATAGCACCACCACATCACCCTCCACCCATCTTTCTCCTCCCTCCCTTTTTCTGCTCCGTTTACTCTCTCTCTCTCTCTCTCTCTCTCTGGCAAGGGCTCGGTCAGACAGATGTAACAGTGCTAGAAGCCTGAGCTGTGCTGGCAGGCTTCAGAGGCCGGACCAGAGCCAGCAGCTCTGAGTAGAGAGAGCAGAGCAGTGGAGAGGACGCAGCGAAAGAGGAGAGAAAACTGCAAAGTTAAAACAGTAGTTGCATTTTAGTTGTTTAGCCAAATTTGCTACAAGATGTGGACATGTTGATCCTGACAATCAGCTCCCCGTGAATCTTAATATGGACCCTGACAGCAGCACCCATCCAGAGGCACGTCATGGTGAGTGACTTCTGAAGTATAGGGTGGGAGGGAAAAGATGAGAAATGAGAGTGATACTATGGAAAAAGCTGGAAAGCATTCTTGTGAATTTGTGGGCACTAACAAGCGAATTAGGTCACATGGCTTTTCCTGTTTGCTTGCTGGTATGAAGAGGCTCTCCACTGGGCTCTTAAGCTCTTGACTAGACCCTCTGTGGACAGATGAATAGGACTTCAGTTTGTTTCGTTGGGTGGGAGGTTAAAGGGTGAGGAGCGTTACATGGCAATGTGATGAAATCAACAGCTTGCCACTAATAAGATGCTGCTCTAATGATTTTTTTCACCGTTACTCTTTGGTTTTCAATGCTAGTGAGAAATAAAGTTTGTATTGAATGATAATGGTGGAGTGATGACTCTCTGGGTTATGTCTCGTCTTCAGTTGTGATTTTGTTGTGAGGTTTTTGGGACACAAAGCAGCTCTTCTTTCTCTTTGAATGGAATAATTAACTGTGGCATATGAGAGCCATGGGTGTAGCATTTGGCTTCAAAAGCAGCAAGATAATTTGATGGTTATGTGAATCTGTATGTCTTGTATGCTGTGTAGTGGTTGCAGCTTGTGGGTGTTTGAGAGAGTCAGAGAGAGAAAGAGAGAGAGAGAGCGCAGTATGAAAGAATGAAAGTGGGAGACAGTGGGAAAGAGAAGAGGGAAGAAAGGAAGAGAAAGAGTTATGTACACCAATAAATCCAGGGGGATCTAAGCTGCACTGTAGCCCAGTGAGTGTGCTAGCTCTTTTTCTCCCCCTCACTTTCCACTACCACTTCTTCTCCACTTCTTCAACTTATATACCCTAAGCCAGATAGTTAGAAGCCAGAAAAAAATGGTGTATTATTAACTGGGTCAAAGAAGACGATGTTTTGTCTTCATGGCCAGTGGGGAGGACGACGCCGTGCTGCTGATGAAGAATGTGGTTAACAGAATGAGTCAACACAGAACATATTTCCAGGAGACCGTAGTTTCTGTTTGCCAGCGTCTAAGCCACTCTGCTTTATGTACTGGGCTTTCTGCCACGAAAGAGAAGGCGAGACAAAGGGAGAGAGAGAGAAAAATGCTAAACACAAGACTTAAACCATTTTTATCCATCTCCTGAGTTTTGAAACATGCATTAACAACCAAAGAAAAGATGCTAAAGTTTGCCAAGGTTTTTAAGAATAATAAGCTCTTTGTCATATTAATTAATCGCCATAAAGTTGCAGCTTCATGCAGTGAATGACCACTGCATCTTCTCAACCAGCCAGACTTTTCCAGTGCATACACTCTCAGATCTGTACTTAGATTTAAAAATAGAAATGTAACAGTAGAAAGGGCAATAGTTTGATGTCTTCTGATTTCATTCTCATCTCAATGGTAGTAATCTGTAATTGAAATTTCATTTAAAGTACAGAGGTTTGCCAATGCCAGTTTTCACACAAATGCACACACGAATTCACAGATTGCCGTTGTTTTAAACAGATAAAGAAGTAGCATAGCAGTAGCAGTGTATTTTTGTCTTGTGCATTCATCACATCACACATGAATAGCAAAATGTTCACATTTCTTGAATATGCATGGTTTGCCATACATTACTCACTGTATTGTGTAATTTGATTATGAAATATAGGCTGATCTGCTGTATTATTTATATCTAGCTGACGTGATATGTTCATCCATACTATTGTACAATAACTATCCAAAGAAAGCAGAGAAATCCAGAGAAATCTTACCAGTGATGGACATACTCTCTAACTGTACATTACTTTGAAGCCGGGGTTCTCTATCCTGGTCCTCATGGGCCACAGCCTTCCTTCCGTCTAACCCTGCTCTACCCTTAGCTTATTAGCTAAAGCAGGTGAGTGTAGCCAGTCAAGATCAGGCAGGTCTAGGGGTGTAAAGATGCATCAATGCATTGTGATGCATTGATTATTAAGGTAGTGATTCAACTGCATCGATCTGACACGTTAATAATAGATTATAATCAATTATTTTGCTCAAAATTAAACATTAAACATAATACTTCTTGAAGCGCATTCCTCCTTTAAATATACCAGGACTTTCACGTTGCTCCCACACGGCGCACTGAAGCTCCTTCTAGGTAAACAAAGTGATGAACGTTTGCTGATGAATTCTCCATGTCAGCTGCAGAGACATTTTCTAAATTTGTGAATAGAGAAAACACTAGAAAATACCCACATCTCTGCTGCTGGATGGAGACTGGTGGAAAACGTGTGAGGTAGGATTCATCTCACTAAAGTTTAGCTAAACATGCTGAATTGTAGCTAAACACTCTGAAGTTTAGCTAAATGTGCTGAAGTTTAGCTAAACACGCTGAAGTTTAGNATTGTAGCTAAACACTCTGAAGTTTAGCTAAATGTGCTGAAGTTTAGCTAAACACGCTGAAGTTTAGGTGAACATGCTAAAGTTTAGCAAAAAACACTGAAGTTTAGCTAAACACTCTGAAGTTTAGCTGAACATGCTAAAGTTTAGCTAAACACGCCAAAGTTTAGCTAAACGTGCTGAAGTTTAGTGAAACATGCTGAAGTTTAGCTAAATGTGATGAAGTTTAGCTAAATGCACTGAAGTTTAGCTAAACAAAGCACATTCAGTCAGAGACGTTCTGCTCTCTCTTTGTACTCTGTCTGTATTACTATTCAGGTAATAATGTAAAGAATACCTTTAAATGATGACATTAATAGGATTCCATGGTTCACAGAATATATGTAATAGTAATCGATGCATGAGGGAGAGTCCACCAGGTGACACAAAGCATGTTCATTAAAGTTAAAACAAAAGAAAAAAATCAAATTGAAATCATAAGAATCTAATCAAAATAATCAAATCCAATCATGGGATACATCCATCCATATCTAATCCTCGATTAGATTTTATTAAATATTCATGTTTTCTTTTTGTACAGTGCAGTAGTTGGCATTTTTGACTATTCATACTGGCTGGCTTGTTCTCCCTGTTTAATAATAATAATAATNCAGTAGTTGGCATTTTTGACTATTCATACTGGCTGGCTTGTTCTCCCTGTTTAATAATAATAATAATAATAATAAAAGGTAATATTCTGATATTCTACTTTGGAAATTTAAATATTGCGTGTATTGGAATTTAGTTCCCATGGTCCATATTTCTAAAAAAATTTCAGTGAAGTTAAAAGAGTTTTGAATTTAGATGATAATCAAATCAAATAATCAAATCAAACCTTGGTAGAAATGAAAGATTTCTGATGCATCGAATCGTTCCTTAAATAATCATAATCGAATCGATGATGATTTACACCCCTAGGCAGGTCTCTACTCTTGATCAAGTAAACACATCTGATTTTTACAGACAAGCTGAAGGCTCCAGTATACCTCAAAGTACAACTTTCATGGCAAAAACATGTATTTCAAGTGTCAAAATGCAGTTGATTCAGTCTTTTATTTTATTTTATTTTGTTTTGTTCTTTTTGGAGGGGCCAAAAGGCAAACACCTGTCTTTTCTCATTTCTACTTCTGATACCTCACCCTGGTCATAATTAGTCTAAATATCACATGGCACCAGTCAAGCTCCCCACTGGCCATTTACTGGTGATGCAACCAGCCGTGTGATATTCGGACCAGTTAAAGGCATGTGAAGTAGTAATGACAGTTCTTAAAGACTTGATTGCGCACTGTGTTCTAGGATGTGTTCACTGGCCCATTCTTTTATCGTTTCATCTTACATCTTTTGAAGTATACTGGGGTCTTAAGTTAAAAGCAAGCACCTGGATCAACCAAAGGATAGCATTTTGTCAGTAAAGAACTCAAGATTTTTTACACAGGTGTAAAGATAGTAGTATGTAGAGATGGTACATCTGTGCACCAAAGACTTTGATTATAATGTTCCTAGACTATATGTCACTCCAAGTATAAGGAGCTATGCTTTTTTAGGACATCAAAATTAGCACATCTAATGCTTTCAGGAACACAGATGAGAGGAAGGTTGAAGGGGGAAGGAAAAAAAGAGGGAGGGAGGGGGGCCAAAAAAAATCCTCATCCATGGCCGTCATTGACATGTAAATGGGTCTGCATGTTTTTGTCCTAGTTGTGAAAGGTTGAATTCCTGCTCATGTACTGCAGAAGAGATCACAGGGACAGTTGTGTGCGTGTGTGTGTGTGCGTGTGTGTGTGTGCGTGTGTGTGTCAGAGAGCTTGTTGGGGAAGGGAATTGAGCCTTTTGAGCTTCTGTTTTGCTAGAAAGCATATTTTCTTCTCATTTTCCATTACTTTCTTTTATTTTAGGCAAGTCAGAGAAGTTTTAAAAGTTTCAGAAATTAGCCAAAATGAAATGTGGGTGAATGAGTTACAGGGTTTTGTATTTAACAATGTTCATCTTGTAAAAAAAAAAAAAAAAAAAAAAATCTTGCAAATGTTGTCTTGTGCTAGAATGTACCCAGAACCTCTGTGCTGGGTGGCACAGAGCATGTAAATTTAGGAACTGCAATGTCAGCTAATGAGTTTAATCTAATTTTATGACGGGAAACACTGTCTTACGCCAGGCCTCGTGGCCAAACTCATTCTGGCGAACAAACTGTCTTTGCACTGTGAGGTTGCAGCCTTTGCAGGTGTGTGTTGTCAAGTATGTTTAGAAACTGATAAGGACATGGTGCTTGAGCTGCCCTGTATTCAGCTCTAAATGTGTGTGTGTGTGTGAATTTCTGTTTCTGTAATTATATCTTTACACTAAAGACATACATACACACATATACAGATTTCCAAAATGCCAAACATAATGACTTACTTCTGCGCTCCCTTGCTGCAACACTACTGTGCACACTGGGTGAAAACAAGCTCTGTTTCTTTAGGAATCTCTCCCAAAATGAATGCATCCCGTCTGCATCCCATCATCCATCCTTGACATCACAGGGAAGGAGCCACTTTTGAGTGAAGTTTTTTTTTTTTTTTTTTTNTTTTTTTTTTTTTTTTTTGCATGCAAGTGTGTTTCTTCCTGTTTTTTTCCTCAGTGTGATGCTTTTTGGCAGTTTAATTGTGAAAATTGTAAGTCAGATTTTACAAAATAAAAGAAATCTGCATTTAATAATTTTAGTGTTGGTGCTAAAACACAGAACGGCATTTTTGCACATTCTGATGTAGATCACAGAACGCTACCACCACCCCAACCCTAATCCTATAACACCCTTCATAGACAAAAGTCACAAAGTGCTTCACAGATAAAATATAAGTAACATAAAACCAGCAAAACAAATGAAAATTCAAAGAACAAAAGGAAACATTTTACTTACTTTACTATTGCTAACCAAAAGTTCCACATCTATAGGGTCCACATAGGAGATGACACATGAAAAGTTCATCAAACACTTAAAGCTAGTCTGGTGATGGGGGATATAAATAACACTTTAACAGCACAGCTAAGCAATAACCTCAGAGAGCTGACTCGCAGCCAGCAGCAACAGTGGCACGACTCCATTTGGCCCCATTTGTCAGAAAGCCTCCCTGATGGGGGAGTCACTGTCAGTCAACACAGCAGCGGGGCTGGGGAAGGGAGAAGCGATGGAGGGAGAAATACGGGTTAGAAAGTATGACACAATAGAGAGTTATGGAAAAATGTTATGCATGTGCAAATGTAATTGTGCATTTACAGTTTGTACTCTGCTGTCGATGGAGGTTTTATGATTATGTGTGTGTTTGTGCACTTCTGTTGCATGTTCTGCTGTGGCAGGGTCCCGTGTGTGTCGAACCTGAAGTGACCGCAAGGGACAGGAAAGTGATCCAAACACAGTAGTTGAGCTTGTTACATGCTCACAATAAATTTAGGTTGGGAATGTGCTTTTCACTTCTGTGAAAATCTGATATTAAGGTGGCGATCCCACTCCGAGTGGCCAGTGCTAGAAGAGTGACTAGTGAAGGAATGTGCACAGGAAAGAGAATCAGAAAATATTGACTGGGAGTGAAACTGGTTAGAGAGCATGAACACAAGCAGACTGTTTGGCCATTTCCCGGGAGATTCTAATCAAAGTGAGATGCTAGAATCACAAGATAAACTGACCTTAATCAGTTTTGTTTATGCTTTCTTATTGTTTATGTGCTTTACCCAGTCGCAGATCAAGCATGATCCACCGTTGTGTTATTACAGAACCAGCTGGTGGGAAAATGTAATCATTTGAGCCTGAAATTAGAGCTTTGGAAGAACAGCAACATAACAATTGAGACATTTTAGTTAAGATTGTATTCTATTCTGTCTGCTTTGCATCCACTATCACAAGTAAACACCTCATCCCATAATGATGTTGCAGTATGTTATCAAAACATCATGGTTGGTGCTGTGATGTGCTGTATGTTAAGCTACTTAGCAGCTCTCTTATGGGTAACTCTGCATTCAGCACGACACTAAAACAACACTTGGGGCTGTTGGTGTGGGGGCTTTACAACAGGGTACCGGCGAGAAGATGAAATATGAACCAGGAAGTCCAGTTTGCTTGCTTGCTTATCACAAACTAAAATACTGTGCTGGAGTTTATGTTTCTTTAAGGTAAAGTTGTAGAAATCTGTTAAGTATCGCAGAAGCAATAGTTTTCTCTTCTCGATGTTTGGGAGGAAAACAGTAATTAACACAGTGCTATAAAGTATATGTTACAAGATATTCTTCTGGATATGTCAACTTAGCAGTATTGCATTTAATTGCATAACATATTTCATTGCCAAATAACATTGTCTTGTGCTGCAGCCAAATTGGAGGCAGGACAATGATGCAGGTTAGTCTGCATCATTGTAATGAATGAGAAAATGTTTTTGTCATAATGCCACTGTTTGTCTGAAAGGGCTCCAAGAAAATGTGTGCAGTTTTTTCACATACTGCCAGTGTTACAATATAAACTATAAATTAATGTTGAAAGCAAATTTTGTTCAAGATTTAAAGTTTGATATGATACTGTCTGCATGGACCAAACATGGACCAAACTGGAAGCATGACAAGATTTAAAATGGGGGCACTGGTGGTTTTAAGCCTCATAGAGTGAGGCATGACATGAGACATTTTCTGAACTAGGGTTTTGGAACTAAATCAGAACTCTTTAGCTGGAAGCAACTGGAGCTGGAGCTATGTGTTTCTGTCTGCAAGTTCCTTTCTCACCTTCCCACCTTCCCACCATGCTTCAAGTGCAATGAAGTTAGTGGAAATTTGGCAAAGTGACGTCCATAGTGCAACAACACTGTCGTTTCCACATGCTTCAAAACTTCATCACTGCAAACACAAAACAACAGAAGCCTGATTGGGCTGCAAACTCCACCCAACAGCTCCAGAACTACTGGAAAGTAATTATGCTGGTGTAAGAGCTAAAATATTTTTATATGCAGGCTTGTTGCGGTTACAGAGTGTCTGTCTGTCTGCCTACTGGGACCTTTGTGTGCTCTACATGGACAGACACAAATTTAAAGGACCATACTGGCCATTTTGCATGATGGAGCCTAAGATATTTAATTTTCATACATGTTACATTACTGACAACCATTTCCAAAAGGATAAAACCATATTTCAGCTTTCCTGATATGTTGCAAAATCTCTTAATCTTTCAAACTCAAATATTCAAGCACTACCCCCCCTTAAAAATCGATGTTTCGCCTGCTAATAGTTACGCAGCCTTATGAAGTCACAGTTGTTTAAATTTTTCAATAAACATAGGCCTTCTTTTGGGACTATATTCCCCGGTGGAGACATACATTCACTGTGTGCTTTTTATTGTGCTTAAACACTAAACTTACGTAACTTTGAAAAAACCCCTGAATATATGTCTTTGATGATGGATTACCTATCCCTATAACATTTCAAGTATCAACAAGTTGATTTTAATAGCATACCAGAATGAACTGAAACCAGTGGCAGTCTGGAAGGTAGGAAAAACATTTTTAATTCACTGATCCGGTAGTGTGCTTTGGGAAATGATTGTTAATAACGTAACATGTATGAAAATTGAATATATTAGGCTCAAACATGCAAAATGGCTGGTATGGTCCTTTAAGGGGAGCTTTTAGAACTAAAATGTATATTTCTATGTCTGACAGTGCTGTATTACATTTTTTTGACCTGCAGTTTTAGTGTTTTTAAGCTGAATCTTGATTGGAATTCTTCCATAAAAGCATTTCATTTCAGAGGGAGGCATGGTAGGTGGCTGACCCCACATACCTCACACAGGTGTCCGTCTCCAAAACGGCAGAGTATTCTTGTGTATCTGTGTCTAAATCTTCCTGAAATTGAAATATTATTGTTGTTTTTTTTTCTTGGCTCAACTTGGAAGACTCAAGCAAGAATTACTAGCCAGGCAGTCTGATTTGAATTGATGTACTTGGACTGTTTTATGTGTTAATTTTTCCTCTGACTCAGCCCTCTGAGGAACATATTGTCATATTGTTTATGCGTTAAGTTGTGCCTCAGCACAAACATTCTGTATTTTTTTTAGCACCCGAGCACTCGCCAGAGGATAGAATCACAAAATTACATTCCAAAGTTGGTCATAAGGATGGATACACATTGTACAAAGAGTGTTTGTTCGCTGGCAACTGCATGCTTTTCAGTTTGTTACTGATGATTTAGGTTTAGCATACTGGTGCTCTTCAGTTTTTACATTCTGTTTGTTCCTGTTATATACTCTACTTCGACTTTCTCTGTCTAAAATCCCATTGATTGTTTAAAAAAAAAAAAANAAAAAAAAAAAAAGTCCACCCTTGTTGAGGATATAATCCCAGGGAGCCTGACTTTTGCATCCTAATATACAAACATTTCCACAAACAATAAACAGATTACTCACGGACAAATTATAAATACTTAATTTTTCACACATTCCTGGACATGAGAACACACAAATGAGTGCAGAAACACACAGCGAGGGGGGTGTGAGGGATTACTGTGACAGACGGGGACAAATAGAAAGGAAGATGAAAGGAGGGGTGTGTCAGAGTTTTTCTATAGGAGGAGATGTCACCGCTTTGCTTTTTTGTGCCTGTGTAATTCTATAGCCACATACCAACGTGCACCAGCACTCACTCACTATATCACGTTACCTTTTCCCTTCCCTCTTTCTCTCTTTTTTTTATCCTCAGTCACTCTGTTTCTGTGGAACAAGCTGTCAAATTGCTATTGACTTTCACCTAAACAAGCATGAATCTTTTTTCAGATTTGATGTCAGTTTGCTACTCTTTAAATTATTTTTTTTTCCGGTGCCTCCAAATAATGTTTTTATTTCGCAGTTTGTAATGGATGGAAGTCATTACTGTAAAATGCCACGTAGAACTTGATGGAAACGTTTTCTATTCATTAACAGACCTATTTCAATACTTCATGTAGAAAATAATTAGACCTTCATTAATGGTTTTTCTTACTGACAGTTACTGGCATGTTTTCTGACAAAACACATATAGAAAAAAATTAGAAAATACTCTTTCCATTTTGTTATCAGATGCCAGGACTCATTAATTGCTTGCCGCCAATGCATTATAACCTGTTGGTTTTTTTAAAAATTATTATTGGCTTTATTATTGAGTTGAAGCAAGCCTCTATCCAAATAATATCTTTAAGAATTTCAACACTGTCAGATCAGTCAGTGGAAACTGTTATTTTTAGTAGAAATTTATCCTTCATTATATTATTGAACTATTTGGCTGAATAATAAATGAAGATGAATACACTAAAGTAAATGGATTATATAGCCATAATTATAGTAATAACATAAGCACAAAGATGTAGTTTATTTAATTTTCTGATTATTTTCTTGTTCATTTATTATTTACAATTTAATCAAAAAAAAAAAAAAAAAANAAAAAAAAAAAAAAAAACTTTTTCCATACTTGTTGTTTGTTTCCTATTCTGGTTTGGTAATTGTGACACTGTCAGGGCTCTGAAATTCAAAAATGTAAGAATTTGTATCAATAAACTGAGCACTAGAGAAGATGCAATATTTTAAATAAAAACCCATGTTTGCAAGGAAAGAAAGATGGAAATAATACATCAGTACATTGGAAATAATAAAATATGATTATATAATATGATATGATGCTTTTCCTGTATCTGCCAGTCTTAAGACTTTACAGTGAGAGGATGGGGTGAGAAGAAGAGAGAAAGGAGTGCAAAAGTGTAGTTGAAAACATAGCATGTAGCTGATGTGAAGAGGAGGAGGAGGGGGTGGGGTTATCCTGTCATTCTGTGGACAAATGCCTCGCTTGACAAATGTCCAGTCAAGGACAGCAGCAGAAACATGAGAGGATTGTTTGGGGGCAGGAAGTAGGGAGGAACGTGGGAAGAGGTAGACAAGCAAACATCTTCACACAACCTCTAATACCATCCATCTTTGGCTGCATCCATCTTTTGTTTCAGGCTTACTATGATGTGATACACACACAGCAGCTTTCTTTCACATGAAATCTCATGCAGAGAGACTTTTCTGATAACTACAGAATGAGAGTTAGATTTAAGCAGTGAAAAAATGCCTAGATAATAACCCCGATAACCTTTCTGACTGATTCTATGAATATCCACAGGACTGCTATAGAATGTAGCTTAAGTACAGAGCAAAGTTGGGCTAATGCTTTAAAGCTGGAGTGAGGTAGTGAGGCCTGGCCTGGCCCCGCGGTTTTTGGTCAACCGCAACAAGGCTGCTGATTGGTTGGTTGTGCAGTAGGAATTTCGCTCGCTGAGGCCTAAACCCCACCTACTTCTCCTCCTCCTCTCAGCTTCGGGCATTGAAGCACAACAGCATTCCCTGTGCATGAATGTGCACGTGCACGCACACACACACATACACAGTCTCTCTCTTACTATGTGAGAGGAAGTAGGGACGGGAGTTGAAAACATTTGAAGACGGAGTGTAAGGGAGAAGAGAGAGAGCAGGAAAGACAAAGAGAATACTTTTTCTGTGTGTGTGAGAGAGAGAGAGAGGGAGGGGGGAGGAGGAGGAGGAGAGAGAGAGAGAGAGCGCTCCTTCTCGCTCTCTTTCTGTAAGCCGGAGAAAGGGGAGGACCTGAACCCTGCTAAGAGTCAATACCCCTGCAGGAGTTCACAGGACCATACACACACACACACACACACACACACACACACACATGTCCTTAGCCCACTGCAGCTACTGCAGCTTGAATGAGTGGGGCAAAGCAGAGGGAGAAACAGAGCAGGAAAGCAGGAGAGGGGAGGAGAAATCTTTGGAGTTACTACTTGTTGCTTTGGCCTTTCTGTGTGGATTGACGATGATGTTCCCTCGGTTTTCCATGTTGCAGTGGGACTTTGTTTAAGGTGAGCACTATCATTCCACTCTTTTTTCTTTTAACCAGCTTGTACTCCAGAAAAGAAAAATGTTGTTTTTGTGGGAGTGCTGTCTTATTGGAAAGGCGGAGGGGGAATTGAAAGAGAGAAGGAGGTGTGGAGGGAAGCGTTTCACGTGCCAGAGAAAACAACATTGCCACACTCATCTGTCAGTGAAAGAAACAAAGAGCAGAGGTAGAAAACTGTCTGGAAGGAAAAGAGCAAGGAGGAAAAAAATGGTTTGTAGAATAAATGCCAGGCTGTACGACACAAAGAGCTGCAACATGTGATTCTGTGCTCTGCTTCTCCAAGTGGGACAGCAGAAGATGAGAAAAAAGAGAGACTGGTGTGTGTATATGTGTGTTTGTGTGTGTGCTTGTGGAAAAAACTCACTCAGTTCAGATCTCAGTGTCTCAGCTGCAACAGTGGCTTCCTCTGCATGTCTCTCAACCTTCTTCTGATTAATGTCTCTTTCTCTTTGGCGGCTTTGGGCTGCACTGCTGACAGGACCGCGCAACATAAATGTACCATTTATTCCTAATCTGTTGGGCGTGTGTGTGTGTGTACTACTAGTCACATTCCAAGACATTGTGGCAGAGGCACAGGGTGGCATTTAAGCAGCATGTAGGCTTCATTTATCTACTCCTGCATGATTACATGTGTCTTCCCAAAGTCTCCAACCAAAGATAGCAAGTCAGCTTAGTGTGCAGCCTCTTAATTGTTCCTTCACCAACATGTGTTTACATGCTGCAGTCCATTACAATCACAGGCGTATCATCAACAGAGCTGCTAAGTTGAAGACGATAAATCTAAATAGACAGATGGTTTCATAATGTGTATGAAATGTAGCGGTATATGTAGCGGTATATTTATCCTATTCAACCTAAGGTTTCTCTGCATATCAGATGTAAAGTATTTTAACTCGTTAAGTTTTTGCGCTGTAGTAGTATCCACTGCTGTGTGTGTCCGGGTGCGGGGCGGGCATTGTTGTCCTATTATTAGTGTGAGACGGCCCGACCAGCAGCTGTGGGGAAGGAAGTCGGCCCAGAACAGCCGGAGAAAAGGGATTACTGGGAACGCCAAGCGGGAGTTATAGAGTGACTGCTGGAATGGCTTTCTGAAGGCGACAGAGTGAGCGGAGGGTAAGACGAGAGTGAGCCAGAACACCAGATAGGGATCAGCGTGGATTCCCTGAGACGGGAGATAAGGGTTGAAGGTCAACGCTGATCTGGACTAGAATGTTCCAGGAGAGAAATAATGAAACCTCAGTGTTACTTAATAGATAGTTAATTATAGATTACAGTGTTAGATAAGGTACTTTAAACACACTTACCCAAGATTTAAATGTACTTTGTCATTTGAACACATACTGTAAGAAACTGTGGGATATTCTGCAACAGTATAGTAGTTTTGTGAGTAAAAAAGGCAAAGAAGACAACTTACAGAAACCTGTATTGGAGTCTTTGAAACCGTTCATCTTTGGCGGCCCTGGCAATGGAAGCTAAGTGTTCTTTGACAGCGAAAGTGTGAGAAGTCCCTGACGGATAGCGATGACTCGGTGATTGACTGCAGTGATAAACAGCTGCCATGCTGCTTAAACAGATAATCGCATCCCAGAATGACTCACATATCTCTGTTATCTCTGCTTCTTTCTCCCCCTTAATCTCTGGTGTGTGTTCCAGTGAAACACTCTTGCTCAATGTAATTGGTAACAAGTGCTTTAGCGTGTCTTTCAAGTCTTATGACTGATTTATGTGACACTTTTTCGGTTAGTTTTTAGGTGGTATGGTGCTGCTTGCAGGCTATGATGAGCGTTCAGGTGAATAGTTCTGTTGAGAAAGAATTTATGATCAATATCTCTTGTCTTGATTGAACTTGTTTAGCTATTTTAGATGATTGTGAAATCAAAAGTCCCACTGTGGAGTTTTTAGCAAATCACTTCTGCATTTTCTCTGATTATAGGCTTGTGTCTAACCAGGTGTGTATGCAGGTAAATTCATATGTTGACATAAATATGTTATCAAAGAATGGATCAAAAACGTAAACTTTCAGGGAAGTTCAGGACCTGTGGGTTTGTCTTATTGGATGCTTTTCTATAAGGGTAAACCTCAAGTTTGGAAATTTTGACAATTTCCTATGCAAGTTATCTTTTATATTACATAATAAAAATGAGAAAGCATATGTCTCTTATAATTGCACTTAATAAACTGGTAAATCAGTGTATTTTACCATCAAAAAAGTAAAAATTTAGTGATATTTTCATGAGTTTTACTGTGATTCTGAGAATCCCTCTTGTAAGAGTGATATCATCCAACAATTTCAAATGGTGTATGTGTAATTTTATAATGAAACACTTTAAAAATAGTAAATTAATACAAACCAAAAGTGAGATTACAGTTGTTCTATGTTAAAGGTAAATATCATCAAGTTTTTTATATCTTGTCTGTTGTGTTTAATTTCCTCCTTCTTGTGAACATTCAGTTGACGCAGCAAAGTATAATTCACACACGACACGCCTCCTGCTTACAGACATCTTACTTAGGAGAGTTTTCTTTCCTCTTTTCCTCCGTCTCCTCAGCTCTTGTTTGAGCTTTTCCTCCCCCCTCCTTCCTCTCAACAAAAGCTGTGTAATTACTTACAGGCATAAATCACAGAGAACTGAGAGCAGTTTGATATATGTTTGACAGCAATATGTGGGCTTGTGTTTAATGTGTGTGTGCGTGCGCATTCTGTGTTAGGGGAGTGGGGGTGTGTGTTGGCATACCATTACAATTATGTACATCTGTTGGCACTGTATGTTCTCCATACCTATATAACTATGGAGACATTTGCTCTGTGACTGTTGATGTGTGAATAAAGGCTACATTTAGATTGTGTCTTAAATTCTTTCAGATTGCATGAAGCCATTGTGTTTCCACTTGGGGTGTCGCGATATACCATATTATAATAAATATAATATAAATATCATGATAATTGTGATATTTAAAAAATGAAATATTAATATCATGTTAATAGTACAGATATGATAATATTGTGTAAATAATCCAGCGCCTTTCATATCATTTCCATTTCTTTCTGTTTGCCAGTGTTGAACTCTGTTAAATATTTAGAGACTCATTTGGAGTTTTTTTGGATTCCGTAAAAAAGACTCTTTGCCTAGCAAAGACTCTCTCCACCTCCCTACACTCGTATTTTGAGTGTAATTAATTTGCCATAAAAGAGACAAAACGCACAATAAACAAAGTTAAAGATGAATTTGACTGATAGCATTGTTATTTTTTTTTTTTTCAAATTTTCTATAGATCTCGTGATAATATAGTTATTGTGAATTCTTTTGGCCACGATAATTATATAATACCGTGACAGCCCTAGTTTCCACTGGTCCTTATTGCTCATTAAGATCAAAATCAATTGGACATTTGGCCATTTTGGTTATCACTAGTGTGTGTGTGTGTGTGGGTGTGGGTATGTTATATAAATCTCATTCCAAAATCTTGAGCAGTACCAATTCCTGTTGAGATGAGTGAGTCCAGTGATAGGAATTATTTCAAAACGATAATTTGCTCTTGTCCATGCATTATAAGAAATACCCTTCAGAGAAACTTTAATGTGTTGTGAGATACTCTATATTATTAATTTTGTTAGATTTTGTTAAATAAAATATTTTTCTGGCCCTAAACAATGGCTCTACTGTGTCTGAGAATTTGGATGAGGCTGGCAGTTAATTGGACGTGTGGACTTGTTGCGTGTCTAATGTGTTCGTGTCGACCTTCAGTCAGGCCGACCACACTGCAGTGTCAGCATGTACGAGTTGCATCCAAGTAGGTGCTGCTTGTTCTGTGTATTCAGTATGTTAAACATAGACTCTGATGTACCAGGTTCTATTCTTGATTAATGACAGTGCATTGAACACTTAACAGGAAGTAAATCTGTTAATCTGCTGGCATTTACAATGGACAGATTTTGCAGTAATTTTAATGTTCATCATCACCTTTATTTCTAAATAAAGAAATAAGTTAAAACAGAAAATAAAATGTTATCTTAAGTTAGAATTCCAAAAAAAAAGAACTAATTTTATGAATTTACAACTAAATACCAAGGTAGAAGGAATGATGCATCCCAATACAAGAGGCTCAATAAAGCTTACCTTTCTGAAGCTTCTAGTGTTCACTTTTTGAGACTTCGTCAGAGACGTTTTTTTTTTTTTTTTTTTTTTCAGTTTAAATATTCAGTAGTTGGCAGATTATTTTGATATTTTCAAAAAGTAGATTAAAATCAATAGAAAAAAATCAGTAATGAAGACATTGGAGTGGAAATCGGATTATAAAAGCAAATGCTCAGTAGTTTGTTTCTTTTACTGACTTCCACAAACTCTGTTGAATATTTAGAGGCTTATTTGAATTTGAATTTTTTTTCTCCATCTTTTTCTTTACTTTCTGTTACTAGAGAAGCATATTCTCTTGATGACCTGATTAACTGTCCTCTCAGCAAGAAAAACAAACAGCTTCTACGTGTGTGGGAACATAAACTAATCTGTTCACTTTCTGTGCATCTGCTCAAGTTTAGGAACAATGAAAACAATGAGCCTTGGTGAGCTTTCGATGTATTTGTCTTGCGTGTGTGTGTGTGTATGGGAGGAGGTGTGACATTTGTGTGTCCTATTGTGTGTGTCCTCTCTTGTCTGATAAAGCCTTGTGCTGATTTACAAGGAGCGGGACCACCCATTGAGATTTCAAGGGGCAAGAGATAGCAAATACAATATTTTAACAAAACAAGATAGCAAAGCAAATATTTCAGGTTCTCCAGCAGTGGTGCCTCATAAAAGTTTGTGCACACATGTTCTTATATTTGTATGCTTATGATAACTTATCACACGTCTCCCTTTACACCCATGTAAGGGTAAAAGTTTTTTTTTTTTGTTTAGATGAGGGTTCATTTTTGGTGTTTTTGTGAGTGCTGTCAAACCTGTTCCTGTTTTTTTTCCCACCTCATAGTCATGAACAATTCCATGCTGATTGGCACAGAGGCATGCCTGTGTGTATGTGGGGAGTGTGCGTGTATGTAGCGTGTGTGTGTGTGTGTGTATGCAGCGTGTGCAGATGACATCACTCACAGCATGGTGTATTTAGAAATGGCACTGGGGAATTTTACTATATTACCCCTACATTGAAACACACACACATATAAAAAAAAAGTACCTTTAGTCATAAAGGTGCCACAGTAGGAAAATTAGCTCCGTAAACATTTTAGCTCATTCATTCATATAGTTCATACATTTACAGCAGAGGTTCTTTTTACTATTTTCCTGAAAAAAAAACCCAAAACAAAAAAAAAAAACATAAATTATGCAGTGACCAAAAAGGGTCCAAAGACAATATAAAATCAGACAGATTATAATTACCTTGAAGTCAGATGTGTAAAAAAGATTTTATCGTGTAATTTAAGTAAAGCAGTATTGTGGACATCATCTTATTATGGATCTATAACCATAAGTGCTGAAAATATAATATGTCAGAATAGTTTTTTTGACTGCAGAATGGGCATCATCTAGCTATGTATCGAGATTGGTGTGTGTTTGTAGCCTTATTTATTAAAGGACCATACCACCCATTTTGCATGTTTGAGCCTAATATATTCAATTTTCATACACATAATGACAATCATTTCCCAAAGCATACTACTGGAACGGTGAGTTAAAAAAATTGTTCCTACCTTCCAGACCGCCATTGGTTTCAGTTCATTCTGTATGCTATTAAAATCAACTTGTTGACACTTGAAACGTTCTTGGGATAGGTAATCCATCATCGCAAACAAGACATATATTCAGGTTTTTTTTTAAGTTACATAATTTTAGCATATAAGTGCAATAAAAAGCGTGGAATGAATGTATGTCTCCACCTGAGAATATAGTCCCAAAAGAAGACTTGTGTTTATCGAAAAATTTAAACGACCGTGACTTCTTAAGGCTGTGTAACTATTAGCAGGCGAAACATAAATTTTTAAGGTGGATGTTCGCTTGAATATTTGGTTTTGAAAGATTAAGAGATTTTGGAAAATATCAGGAAAGCTGAAATACGGTTTTATTCTTCGGGAAATGATTGTCAATAACCTTATGTGTATGAAAATTGAATATATTAGGCTCAAACATGCAAAATGGGTGGTATCGTCCTTTAATATATAGACACATAAGTGTGTCACATACATATATACACATAAATGTGACAAGTGTCTGAGCATATATTTTAATCCGCCATATCTGGATCAGTATCTGGATCTGGATTATATTGTAGCTGCTGATAGTTGATCATAAGGTGCACATGGTATTGGTGTCTTAGTTTTTGAAAAATAGGAAAAAAAATGTTGACATATGCCCTACTTAGCAATGCTGGAGAAAGTGAAAATAATCCTGTATCCTGATCCCATTCTGTGTCTGCTTCAGAATTCAAGTCTTTCTTCAGCCAAAGCCCACCTATCTACAAAATTTCATCAAAATCCGTCCATTACTTTTTAAGATACAGTATCCTGCTGGCAAGCAGGCAAACACTCATGGAAACCTCACTGGAGAATTCTTTTCAATTAATTAAAGTAGTCACACTTTGCCTTGACAACAGCTTTAAAACAGCTTGGTATTCTCTCAACCAACGTCATCCGATGGTCACCTGGGATGATTTTCCAGCAGTACTGCAGGGGTTCCTTCATATTATTGGCTGCTCTTTGTTCAGTCTCTAGTTCAACTCATTCCAAACGATCTCATTGCAAAAAATCTATCACGGGACTGTGTGAGACAGTCTTCTTTGAAATCTATCTGTTTTCCTGAACTGAAAAAATGGCATTAGTTTAGGCTCATCTGAGGTGATGTTCAGAGTGCTTTCACATGGAGAGTGCACACTCTATATACATACACTCTCTTGATGCCCTGGAATGACGTGTTGACGTAGCAAGACACATCATCGGGAAGTACCTGGGCTAGATGCAGCCACATTTATTATTAGGTAGATTACTGTGCTTATACATGCAGATTTGCAATACTTCAACTGAGCAAAGAAAACATGCCTTATAGCTCCTACAGACTGTAAGATCACTGACATCTTATAAGTTCATTGCAAGCCACATTGTGCGACATGGGTCGCCAAACTTGGGTATGACATTGAGTTTTATGCATGTAGACTGTACGTTGATAGGCTATGATGCAAGTCGAAAGAAAATACGGCATCTATGTGCCTCATCCATCTGCACCGCTGTTGTGGAAAATAATGAAGCTAAATAAAAAGCAATCTTTGTCTTCTGTGTATCGAAAAAAAAAAAAAAACNAAAAAAAAAAAAAAACTCCAAAGAAGACGAGGAAGAGAGTGTGATCCCGACTTGTTACTCACCTGGAACCTGTGATTCCTCTGTTATTTCTCTCTGTGCTGCGTCTGTCTACGAGCGGACATGATAACAAAAGTGGTAACAACTGGAGGAAACATAGTATAAACATGCTTTTGCTGCCACAACTCTTCTTTGTTACAGTCCCACAAATTCTGTTTCACATGTTTTGCCTCCATCTCTTCAGTTTGGGTTGTTGTTGTTTTATCCCCAAACTTTATTCATAATGGCGCTAACAGTGTCACTTTGACCAGCGTGTCATTTTATGCTGCATTCCTATTGGTTGGTTAGTCGACAGGTCTGACACTGTCAGAATTTTGTCCCAGGCTATCTTTGGTTGTAAGACTGTTACAACAGCCATCTTTGAACCTCTCTCACAATGCGACGTAGGACCACTGTTTTGGAGCCATGACCAAAGATATCACCATGATTCTTTCACGTTGGTTATATTTTGTCTGGGACAGCCCAAAATCACACAGTGTATACCTGGCTTTAGTGAGGACGACCTGAAATGAGACTGTGGTTGGTTTCAGGAGTCTGTACAATTTTCCCCTCCTCTTCCTCTTTTCAAATCAGTCTTCACATTAGATAAACATTTTTTTCCTCTCAGAGATTCAGAAAGAATACAACTCATGAGCACAATAGGCCATTTCTGGACCAGGCCTCGGTGTCAGAATGTTATAAAACTCTTCTGTATAAACAGCATACAGAGTACGAAGCTTTAGCTCACAGACACCTCTCAAGGTGCCGAGGCCTCAAAAACACAGCATGGACAATATATTTCCACGGTTCCCTATAAAAACAGCATGATGGAGCACGACTTTACTCTGCTGCTGCCTGAGGACACTGTTCTGTAATTTAGAAGGCACTAAAGATGAAAAGATGCCTGAATTTGAAATTAACATCCTGCTAACTTGTCTCATGTTTTTAAATAGATTCAGAAGACGCTGTTTACCATAAGCAGCTATCAAATATTCACTCACAGGCTCTATGAGCAATGAAGCAGCATATCATTAAAGCTAACGCAAAATGTTGCGCTCCAATATACATTTTACATACAGATTGAATGTGGAAATGGTGCAAAATCAGAAACAAAAAAAGGGGGAGAAAGTTTAAGATTACTAATTTTTATTACACGAGCCATCTGTTTATGCCATTTTGAATAGGACAGTGTCAAATTATTTCTTAAGCAACTTATGCATCCCTCATCTTATCTTTAAATGATCATACCATCCATTTTGCACGTTTGAGCCTAATATAATCAATTTTTATACATGTTGTGTGACTGACAACCATTTCCCAAAGGATAAAACTGTATTTCAGCTTTCCTGACATTTTGCAAAATCTCTTAATTTTTCAAAATCAAATATTGAAGCGAAACATCCACCATAAAAATCGATGTTTCGCCTGCTAATAGTTATGCAGCCTTATGAAGTCACGGTCACTTTGATTTTTTGATAAACACAGGTCTTCTTTTGGGACTATATTCCCTGGTGGAGATCAGATCACTCCACGCTTTTTATTGTGCTTAAACTGTAAAATTATGCAACTTTGAAAAAAAAACCCTGAATTGTTCACAGTGATGAACGTTTCAAGAACATTTCAAGTATTATCAGGTTGATTTTAATAGCATACCAGAATGAACTGAAATGGCAGCGGAAAAATAAATTTAATTCACTGTTCCAGTAGTATGCTTTGGGAAATGATTGTCAGTAACGTTATGTGTATGAAAATTGAATATATTAGGATCAAACATGCAAAATGGCCGGTATGGTCCTTTAACTAAAAGTAATCCACAGAAACAGCTTCTTCTAGGCAACGTCTCAAGGATTTTATTGTCTCTGTGGTAACAAATACAGATGATATACAGATGATCCAATAACAAAAATAATGATAATTACTGGCGTGTAATAGTTGGACATTTATCAGGTTAGTTTCTGGAAATTGGTAAAACACTTCAAGAACAACCTTCCTTTGTTTACAGTCTTCTGGTCTTACTCAGGAGTCTCTTGAAAATAAATTAATGTAATGTAAGTAAGTACACTAATAATGAGTAGTGCTCATTCAGGTTCACATGTACATAACCGAACACACACACGTAAGAAGGCAGCCTGATGTACTGAAACACAATAAAAACAGGAAAGAAGGGAAAATGAACTCCACTCCCAGAGGTTCCCCTTTCCCTCCAACCTGCATCACTTCCTGTCACATACCCCCCACCTACAGCTGGACACACACATACACAAATCACAAATTGGACATGAATTAAAAGTTTGTTTTAATGTATTGTAAGCTGTAAGAGAGCAGATTAATGAGGCTTTAACTGGTTTAAAGTCAGTCAGTAGCTTGTCAGTTTTTTTTTTTTTTTGCACAGCCAACTAGTGGAAACTGCACTGTCCCAGATAGCTGCACTCCTCCTGTGTCCTGCCCTCGATCTCTCTGAATAGCTACACACACACATACACAAAGTTGTACCCTTTGTTACTGGGGCTGAACCAATTTGAGAAGGAAAAAAAAAGCCCCTCTGAAGTGCATGAACCTGAATTCCAGCTCCACCTTTTTCCTCTCACTGGCCACATGGACAACTAGCATTTCTTTTGCAGAAGGACATAGGGGCACACACACAAACACCCACATGTGGATTCACATGCTAGATCATGTCTCACTGATACTACAAGCACACACGGTACAGGCATCAGATGAGTGTTCTGGTCTAATATTGGTCCACACTTAGTAAATTAAGGCTTTTATGTTTCCTGTTTTGATGCCATCTTTCTGTCATGCAGCTCAAAAGCATAAATTATGTGTGTATCTGCATAAATCTTGATGTTGCTCAGATCTTTGACTAATACAAGTGATATCATGAAAAAAATAAACGTGACATATTTGGGAGACATGCAAGGCGAAGCTTGTACTATCCACCAACTGTGGTTTTGGGTCATATGTTATATAGAGTTTGTATGTTATTATATTCTTTCATACTTTGTGCTTTAGCCCACAGGGACTAAATTCGTTCAGCTTCATGTATAAGATCACATTGTGGCCAAAGTGCAGCATATCATGCTAGTTCATAAATGATGTGTGTGTTTGCTCAGGAGGAGAATCTCTGAGCTAGTTCTTGTATTATAATTTCCATAGTGCATCGGCTTAATCAGTTAGAGATGGAGTGTGTTTGAATACCAGACTGTGTGCGCACAGCATGTTTAAAACGTTAGCACTAACTGTATGAAGGTTCATTGGTTGATGTATGGAAAGCAGTTTTACAGTGAAGGTCTATTATTGCATGTATCACTGCCAAATTGCATATCATCCCCCCTCAGCCTCGCTCTCCAGACCACTTAGACTTCACATGGCCATTAAACAAATTATACCCACTGTTCATATGACAATGGAGGCTCTGTGGCTAAAAGGGCAATGATGACCCATACGTGGGCTGTGACTGAATTCCATGAGATCCAACATAAAAAAAATCCACAGTTTTACAGAATAAAAGAAGCATCAACAACAAAGCAGTTTTTAAATAAGGTGTGTAGCAGTTTTAAGACATTCGGTATACTTGCACACATGCAAATAAACACTTGTTTTGTACTGCGATCTCACAAACAAGCTGATACTGATGAGTGTTACGAAGTCATTATGATTGGCTGAACCGATACAGATCACAGATTATTGCTTCTTTTGACCAAACAACTTCTCAAAAAGAGACTCTACAAATGCTAACATTTTGCCTGCCTGTTACACAGGCTGTTGTTAGATTTATTCGATTGTTAGAATTAGATTTATCACTTTTTATTTTTTACACACTTTTTTCTTTGGTACAGTAGAGCAGTGTATATCAAAGAGAAGAAGTTGACTGACCAAAGGAAAATGTGGGGGAAGAGAGGAGAAAATGTGATCCTCCACACGTGTAGAAAGAGAGGGGGCTGTTTTAAAGAACAGCAATAAAAAGCTCAGGAATGAACTAAGAGAAGGATAATTGAAGTTCTACAGTCCCATTTCTGTAATGACATGTTTTCTTACCTATAAAAGCAGCTTCATGACTCTCTTCATCTGAGACCTTTCATTTTTCTTTTTCACATTCTTACAGTCCTGTCAGAGCAAAGCTAAACATACGCTCAGAAGAAAGAATTGGATTTTACTATGGCATGATATTTTAGCCACTTTCCTTAACTTTGTATGATGCAGCATCCAATTTGAAAGATCAACTGTTACAAACTTAAAGGTTACTTAGCAATCATTTGCCATGAAGTGGGATAATAATGCAGAATTGCTCAAAAGCTGAAAAAAAAAGCTTAGAGACCAGACTCTTTCAAACTATATAATACAAGAATAAAAACTTAAGACATTCATATTTCACATATAACCAGAGGTAGGTAGAGTAGCCAGAAACTGTACTCAAGTAAAAGTATTGTTACTTTATGATAATAGTGAGAATCATCACCAAAATAATTACTTAATTCTTTCAAATAATTAACAAGCTATAAAGTGCTTGTCTGAGGAAAAAAGAATGCAAAGTAGACATATGTAGCTTCTAATACAATCCAAATCATATAATATGAAGAAACAGTACACAGTAATAAATCAGATATTTACCACATAACAAATCAAATGCAGCCTCAAGGGGGCACAAGCCAGTGTCCACCTTGTGCTGGTCCCAAGCCCGAATAAATG
>VXCM01002506.1:0-104358 GCA_014773175.1 Lucifuga dentata
CCCTCCGCCAAGCGAGAGAGAGAGAGAGAGAGAGAGGTAGTGGACTTTTGTTGTTGGCAGTCTGGCGGTCTTGGCTGTACTCGTTTTCACCATGGGGCAGTGAACAGGGTTGGGAGGCCAGATTGCTATTTTTCCAGGCTAATCACAGGAGCAGGTTGCCAGGTCTTTTCCACTTTTATCCCCCCCCCCCCCCCNCTCTCGTGCTGACTCTTGACCCCGACCCTTCAGCAGGAGATCCCTTGGCAAGAGGGAAGGAGAAATGGGAGAAAAATGGTGGAAGTCAGTGATGTGAACTGAACAAGAGAAATGGGGGATTCATGGTCAAGGGCTGATTAATGAGCCTTTAATTTAATCAGCAATTCCCATCTCACCAGGGCCTCTCCACGTGGCTCTGTAGCAGCTTATTATTTTTAACAAGTCTATGATCTCCCTCGTTTCCTTTGCTCTTTTTTCCTCCCTCTTTCCCTCTTTTCCAGTTCCTCCTTTATGCAGGGCTCTTATCTGATCAGAGTGAGAGATGTGAATGGAGGGGCAATGATTAATGGAGATTTAAGACCTGTGAAGGATTCCTAATCCCTCCCTCTCTCTTTCTCTCTCTCGTTCTGTCTCTCCTCCTTAAACAAAACTGACTGCTGTCGACTGAGTTTCAGACTGGGAAACTATTGCTATGTAGCCAGTTACAGCCATGAAAGCGTAAAGGACCATACCATCCATTTTACATGTTTGAGCCTAATATATTCAATTTTCATACACGTAAGTTACTGACAATCATTTCCCAAAGGACAAAGCCATATTTCAGCTTTCCTGATATTTTGCAAAACCTTAATCTTAATCTTTTAAAATCTTTCTTAATCTTTCAAAATCAAATATTCAAGCGATACACCCACCTTAAAAATCGATGTTTTGCCTGCTAATAGTTACACAGCCTAATGAAGTCACGGTCGTTTAAATTTTCCTATAAATGCAGGTCTTTTTTAGGGACTATATTCCCTGGTGGAGACATACATTCACTCCGCGCTTTTTGTTGTGCTTAAATGTGAAAATTGCGTAACTCCTTGAAAAAAAAAACTTGAATACGCATCTTGTTCGCAATGATGACCTATCCCAAGAACATTTCAAGTATCAACAAGTTGATTTTAATAGCATACCAGAATGAACTGAAACCAATGGCGATCTGGAAAGTAGGGAAAGAATTTTTTAACTCACCAGTGATTGTCAGTAATGTGTATGAAAATTGAATATATTTGGCTCAACCATGCAAAATGGGTGGTATAGTCCTTTAAAGACAGTCCAAGACACTTATTTTAGATTGTAAAATCAGAGGTAGTGTAGTGTAGCTTTATACATTGCCGGTGTGTCTTCCTTGCCAATAATAATAATAATGATAATAATAATAATAATAATAATAATAATAATAATAATAATAATAATAATACATGTACACAAAATTCTCTTGCACACACTCATTGTGTTAGTATTGATTTTCACACCTGTGTGGTTTGGTCCAGCTTAATTAAGTAAGTTAAGTAACTAACGTTTGATTCCCCTTTGATACAGTTCATTTGGGCAGGTCTGAAATCATAAATTGGGGTCCATAACCACACCGAGAACATTTTAAGGAAGTTGTCTCGGTCCGGCTCTAAATGAACTCTGGAGTGGTTTGTTTTGGTGTGAACATGGATCTGCACTAGTCCTGAGCTAACTACGAGGCAACCTATCAACCTATTGATCTATTGATGGACTTAGAAGCAGAGAATGGTTAGCACTTAACTACAACCACAAAGTTTGTTTTACATTAGAACATGTTGAACATAAAATAAACTGTACACAACTAAACTACACCTTTGATTAGACATAGCATTTGAAATGGTTGCTATTAAATGGTTGTAACATATCAGATGTGTTGAAGTTGTTGATGTTGAAGTTCAGCATCTTATGTCATCCATTCTCCTGTTCAGCTGTCTGAAAGCAGCGCGTCTAACACGGTTTTCCGCACGGTGTCTTGAAGTCAAATTCAGCTTCTGCTGCCATAGTGTTTTTTTGGGGGGCACTATGGCTTCTTGTTCCATTTAGTTTTCCCGGCATATTAAATATTTTCCTGTTTTAGTTTTCTTCCGCATCTGCCATTTCTGACCAATAAGCAGAGCGATTGTTCTCACACGACTTTTGCTGCAATATTTTGGTTTGACTGTTTTTTGTTTTTTGGGAGGTTTTTTTTTCTGTGTGAAACAAACTAAATCAAACAGTAAATGCAGCTTTGTAAGAATTAATTCTGTAATTGATAGCAGAGCAAGCAGACTAAAGGTCTGAAAACGCCACAAGTCTCAGTGTTTAAGTTTAACCCTCAAGGCCTGTCTTTCACTGATGCCCTCGCTCACATTTAGCACAGCACACACAGCACCTTTTAAAATGCAGGAGTGATTCATTTATTTCAGATAATTAGAAATGATGGCAGGTAAGAAAAAATGAATAAGAAGTGATGGAATAAGAAAGGCTTTGTCGAGAGTCAGAATGGAGATGAGAGAAGCTCTTTAATTCTTCCCCTGATTACTAAGTGGGTCTGTCCATTATCTTTACACAGTGAATAGCTGAACACCATAAAGGTAAAATGTGACTCATCCATCCCCACCGCTTATCACTCTCAATGGCTTATGGTTGCCCCCCTACTTCCCATCCATCTCCACCTAGATTGACACAGTGTCTATTTAACATAGCCCTTCAGAAAGTGCTTTTAGATTGTGTGCGCATACACAAGAGAATTTGTACATACAAGCATAAATGCTATATGTATAAATGTTTTTATATGCATCAAAGTGGTTTTTTTGTTTATGTATGAGTGTTTGTGTATGCATGAAAATGTATGTGTGTGTTTGTCAAAGTGCAACTGCATGTCAGGGTCATTTCATATGTGTTTTTCTCATTCAGAGACAAGGGGAGGAACATGTCGGTCCTCTCGCCTATCCGTGCCATAGTGCTCTGAGAGGTATTGCCTCTCTTATTGCTGTTGAAAAGCCCCATCAGTGCCAGGCTCGCTGATTTATGTCCCTGATCCTCTCCACCTCCAGCTTCTTTCCATTAGGCTTTACAATATTCCCCCCATTGTTCAGCTCCCGGCGTTATCGGCCCTGCCCAGGCCTGTCAGCAGGACCTGCCCCACACACAATCACAGGAGAGTATAGGGAGGAGGGGGCTGATAGGATGTGGAGCGAGAGATCGAAGAGGTGGAGTACAACAGATAGGAGGAGGGGAGGAAGAAAAAGATAGAGAAGTGGCAAGCATGGATAGGTGGGGGGTAGTAGGAGGGAGAAGAAGTGTGTTGAGGGAATGATAGAGGGGTGGGATGAGAGGAGGAAGATGAAGAAGAGGTGGAGGGCATTATGTTGAGAGAAGTGCAGAAATGGAAGATGTCCATCGAGCCTCGATTTTATTGTTTTAGAGAGGAGGAGGGGAAGGGAGGAGTAAGATAAGTAAAATATGAGAGGTTGGCTATAAAGATGAGAGGTGAAGATGCCATTTGGCTGCATTGCTATGGGACATTCTGTTAGGATATATCCATTAAGATATAGACTTTATTGCTTCAGAATGGGTTGGGGTTGCTGGCTGAGTCTGTGCAGGACTCCATAGTATTGGAGAGATAAAGTGACGTAATGGTGATGGGTGTTTCAAGAGAGTGAAGCTTTTGATATGGACTGCACTCTCTCAATTTCAGCCGGTTTTATTGCCTTGAAGGACAGTTGGGTGAAGCAGAATGGTGTTGATGCACTTGCTAAAATATAGGTGCCTTTCCGACTGAGGTTTACAATCGGAGGAGATGCAGTTGAGTCGTTAAGTGTTGTACAATGAATGCTTGAAAGAAAGGTCGAGAGGGCCACATGAGCAGAATGTGAATGAGGAAGGACTGTTTAAAGAGATTCAGGATCAATGCCTGTCTTGATGTGGGAGCAAAGACAAAGCACTGGAGGGCTGTTTGTGAGCATCAAGTATTGAAGGTTTCACCTTCTAAACAAGAAATATGCTGGTTATTTTGACTCGCAGTGTCAGCACAATTCCATGCAAGTCATTGTAAAATCAAAATGAGATAAAGAAAGTGGCGTCTTGAAATTTCTTGACACTACCTTAAATTCAAGCCACCACAAAACGCATTCTGACATTAAAACTAGCAATAAAGAATTTGTCTGTTTAGGTTTATATAAGCAACAGCTTTAGAAATCCAAGTGAAAGGTGCATGAATCTACATTATTTGTCTTTTAATTCAGCTCATTTTAGGATTTAGGAGGTAAATGATGAAACACAGTACCAGATTTAACGTGTCAATAAGGACAGATATCATCATACAGCCACATTATCTCAATCAGAAATGACAGTTATTAGCACTATTCATTTTTTAATATGTCTGGAAAGTGATTCATAAAAAAACACCCTCACACAGCAATTATACCTATTCCAGTCTCGTGGTAAATTTTATCTGTATGAAATCTGGGTGAAATTTTAAATTGTATTTGCCTCACGTGTTAACGATCAATAAATATGATAGTTTATTTAAATGGTTAGCTTTAATCCAATTTCACATCCATTTTAGTGGCTCTGTGCCTCTTCCTCAAGCATCAAGCTCTGTGCTCTGTGTCTCCAGGACCCCCGATAGTGTGTGGATCCCTTATCTCAGTGTCAGTCTCTTAGTGTGGAGTTCTAAAGCAGAGAATTTGTTTCCTGTATGATTTAACATGTCAATTTTGCTTTGTCACCAGGGGAAGCAGTATAAAGTGTGGCTCTTAAATATGAAGCAGCTCATTAATGAGCCGATCTGCATTAGCTTCTACCTGAAACACACCTTACAGCAACACTACTCTAATGGAACAACGGTGTGCTCATTAATGTAAGGGAAACTTTATGAACGAGCTTAAATTATGACAGCACTTATTTAGCATGATGCCGTAGTTACTGTGATTTCTTTTTTTTTTTTTTTTTTTTTTTTTTTTTTTATGAATTACTTCCAAAATGTTGGCCTTATTCTTGAAATTAGTAAAACCATCTGGCTTTCTTATATTAGATGTTTGGGATAAAAATGTCAACCACCCAGATGAGTTTTAGACTTGTCTGTAGTCAATACCACACAGGATCATTATCCTAAAAACCTGTATCTAGTACCTAAAATCTACTGTTTAATTGGTTAATTTTCCTCAGATATTAGTAAATAAGAAGGAAATTGTCTTAAATTATGATCTTGAAACGTTTTGAATTTCTGTTTTGCAGTAAATTCAATTGTTGATAAATGACAGCATATTCCTATCTGTTTCAGCGCTGCATATATCTACCTAGACAATGACATGGTAAATCTCAAATGAATTGCAAATCACCCTCATTTCATATGCAGGGGCCTCTCTTGCCTTGAAGAGCTTGCTCTGTGCTGTAAAGAATCTTTTTGACATACACCTTTAAGAAGAGGAAGATGAGAAAACAGGATGAAAAGGCGAAGAGGAAGGAGAGACGGGGGAATGAGGAGGGTGGCAGATAAGCTTGCTTGCTTTCAACTCTGGAGGATAAGGGAGAAGAAGTTTTAATATCTCTAAATCAGTGGCTCGATATTGAAAGTGTCATCTAATTGAAAATGATTTAGGACACTGGGCCCGCCTGGCAATCATATATAAATTCACTCCTGACACCAGCTCCAAAGTCTCTCTATTTCTACTTTATGAGTCATTTGCATGGTGGGGGCCTTGGAGAGTATAAACCATGCAAATGATATGGAATGCTGCACAAGGTGATGTATCCCCTCCCCTCTCCCTCCTTCTCCTCCATCTCTCCATCTCTCTCGTTCCCCCTCTTACCCTCAGGAGAAATGCTTTCTGCTTTGCTGCTGCCTTTGTCCAGAAAGTCATTTATTTCTCTTGTTGTTCGCTCGCTTGCTATTTTACAGCGTGCCGCATAGGTTAGGGGAAAAGAGCCGACTGCCACCCCATTCAGCTGAATAGCTGTCATCTCTCATTTGCCAGACCATGCTGTACGTGGAACTCATTTCCTTATTTTCTGAAATGCAGACAGAGATACCCACAATAGGAATGTACTGTATATCCCTGTAATTCGGTCCATAACAGTAAATATAACTGTGCTTTATTTTGACACTGAAAAGCTTTCAGTGGATCCCTGCATGTCAGAATACAATTTGAAGTAATACCTTTGGTTTAAATTGAATCTGCAGGCTCTCAATTCCACAGCATGGCTATGACTTGAGGCTGAATTCAATGTTACGCTTTTATTTTGCAGTGAGCTTTCTTCTTCTTAGCTCTGCTAAATTTATCTTCCTTCAGACATGCATTCCATTCTGTTAATTGGCTGCAATTTAAGACTCAAGCCTCATGTTTGAAAAGGACCCCAAGTCAATTTTCTGTAAAAGTTGCGCCGGCATTTTTACGAGGTCGGACCGAGTAATATTTCCTTAGCAATTCCTTTATGGCGCAAGTGTGAATAAATGCAGTCACATTGCCAGCAAAGGCACGTGCAAGATTACAGCGCTCTGATGTTAGACGTTTTGTGGATAGTGTGTGGACCAATCACACAACACTAGGAAATGAAGCCTTAATTTTGTGCCTAGATCACACAACTTTTACAAATGATAAAATGGCTGGAAATTGGTCAGATGAAGAAATGAGAGAGCTGCTCTTCAACCACACCGAGATAAGCAGACAGTTAAATGGAACCGTGAGAGACGCCATTGTGTAACTGACTCTCATTCGCCATGTTGCTGTAAACAATCTATCTAACTTTCTGCGTTACCCAGTCTCAGCTGTGATGCCAAATACAGAGGTGGGTAGTAATGTGTTCCATTTACTCCGTTATATTTACTTAAGTAACTTTTTTCACAAAATTGTTCTTTACTGAGTAGTTTTATTGCAGAATACTTTTAACTCATGCTTAAGTATATTTATGTAGAAAAAATATATACTTTTACTCCATTACATTTGGCCGCACTCGTTGCGTTACTTTTCATTTCACCATTTGAATTCACTGCATGTTCAGTTTTTCCTCTCATTGTCAGACACTACACTGTCTGCTTCAGCTCCGAAGTAGCCACGCCCCCACCCTCCATTTTNCTCTCATTGTCAGACACTACACTGTCTGCTTCAGCTCCGAAGTAGCCACGCCCCCACCCTCCATTTTCATGGTTTCAACTGGAGCAGAACAGTCATGGCGGAATCAACAACAGGAGAGACATTTCAGCTTATAAGAACTCAACATGAAATTTGAGGAAACATGTTGCAATGTTAACTACTTAACTAGCTGCTGCTGCTAATGCTAACTCAAGTTTTCCTGCTCTATTCTGAGTAAATTCGTGAAGCTAACGTAGCTAACTGTCTTGGGGCCAGGCCAGAATTGTCATGATTTGTTATGTGTTAAATATTTGATTTATTACTGTCTACTCTTTCTTTATACAATATGGCTACTTTGCATTTTTTTTCCTCATAGGAGCAATTTATAGCTTGTTGATTATTTGAAAGAATAAGGTTGATCAAAATTACTCACTACTCAAGTAATTTTTTTAATAGATACTTTCTTACTCTCACTCAAGTCATTATTTTGGTGACTACTATTACTTATACTTGAGTCACTATTATCATAAAGTAACAGNCACTCAAGTCATTATTTTGGTGACTACTATTACTTATACTTGAGTCACTATTATCATAAAGTAACAGTACTTTTACTTAAATGCAGTTTCTAGCTGCTCTACCCACCTCTGGCCAAATATCACGTGACATTTGTGCCTTTAAGTTCCTGATATGTTTGAACAAAGCCTTTACTTTGCCATAAAATAGATCTATGTTTGAATGACCAAAAGCCACCAACAGATTTGTATCTGAAAGGGGCCATTAATAAGAGTGAAAGACATAGTGCTTTTTCACCAGAAAAGTAATGGTTTTTAAACTGGTTCTGTTTGATATCCATGGACTGAAGGTGCCATGTAACAAACCAGCCACATTTCCATCAATAGACAACGGCCAACTATGGATGTTACGCAGCCCTCTGAACACACTTTGACTTCTCCACTGTTTTTCACTTTCACGGTAAATAATACACATCCACTTATGATGTCATCACAGTTCCCACTTCAGCTCCTGTTATTTTTTGGATCCAAAAGAGAACCAACTTATTTTTTTTTTTTTTTTTTTTGTCAAAATGCTTCAGTTCCAAATTAGGTTTGTGAACCAGAATGGAGCCCATTCTGTGTTATTGGAAATCCCCCAACTGTGATCAGGTGTCACAGCCGACGTAAAACTTACCAGAAAAATTTATAGTACAGCAAAAAAAAAGTCAAATAAAAAAAACCAAAGAGGGGAAATGAAAAAAGAAGCGTAAAAAGAGAGAGGGCTCATCGCTATTAAATTATTTCCAGAGAAATTCTTTACCTGACTGCCCACCTCACCTCTCAGTAGGATTATAAAGAGCAAGGAATGAGAGTTCAGAAGAGCCGACAGTACACGCTTACCCTTTATGGCTTCTATAAAAGTTTTATGACTTGAAAATCCTCTATTTTTCTCTCTCAAGAGAGAGAAACACTGAGATTAAGGGATGAAAGGATGATTGAAATGGAGACAGATTGTAAGCAAGAAAATGAACAGCTCTTACGCTCTTTTCCTGCAAATGGACCCAAATTTGTACGTAGACCTTTGGTCTTTTCGGTCACTTGTACAACCAAGGCTGCTGTTATTGAGGCATAAGTAAAGTGGCATGAGGGAATATCCCTTCCCACATTATCATCTAACACTGTGTGGCCTGTGTTGTAGAAACAGGGTTAAGTTATCCCACAGGGTATAATTTGTGTGTAAACATGTGCATCCTCGTTTTTCCCTCTGGATCTGTGGTTTTGGTCCATTTACCATAAGAGCAGCACTAAGCTATAATCCTCTGTGTATGTTTGTGCAAATATGCATGTGTGCATATTTCTTATTTTGCATGAAATTATGTCACATCAGTTTCATGTTGTGTGTGCACATTGTTCTGCATGTGTCTGTGTGCATGCATGAGTGTACAGAATGAGCTTGATTGCATGAGTCAGTTGTGTGTGTAGGTGTCCACATAGCTCTGAGTTTACGTGTGTATGTATGCATTTGCAAATGGAGGTATTACATTCGGTGGGTATGCATGCTTGTGTGTGTGTGTGTGTGTGTGTGTGTGTGTGTGTGTGTGTGTGTGTGTGTCTGAAACTGATGAGTGAATGACTGCAGCAGTCTGAAGTGTTGCCCAGGGAGTTCGTGTGTGTGCGATGGCTGTCTTGTTTGTCTTCCACTGCTGCTCAAACAATGGCTCCCCATGGGCCCGCTCTCCGCCTAATTGAGAGAGAGAGAGAGAGAGAGAGAGAGTGTGTGAGAGAAGGAGAACTGATAGGACCACACTTACACTAGCACACATACACAAATACATCCTCCCACCCACTCACAATAAAGTACACACCAACATCCACATGCATATACCACCTGCGGAAATGTAAAGCATTACAAAGCACTAGTGCCATTGCACATTCTATGAACACAACACACACACAGACACACACATGCACACGCACACACACACCCACACTGATCTTATGGAGAGACAGCTGCACTAAATCTAGTGGCATTGGGAAGTCTTTCAGTGCAGCACAGGAGTAAACGAAATAGTCGATAGTGTTCTGTGTTGTCTGTCAGGACTTAAATTGCCTCTGTCACTCTACGACACCACACCAATCAGGGCCGTATGATACACTTACACAACATAAGTGTGTGTGTGTGTATGTGTTCATGTGTGACAATTATCCATAACAGCATCTTGTGCAAAATGTTAATGCATAGAAATAAATAGACAAACCACAAGTCCAGATTCTTACTTTTCAGTCCATATACTTTAATTCACAAAGCAAAGATGGAGCTTTGATCAAGCAGCTCTTCAAAAGCACATATGTGCATCATATTCACATATGGAAGATCATATGTGAAATGTCACATGGTTTGGGAGCTATGTTATTTTGTGTTAAATTCATATTACAGAAGTGTATTTTCACATGTACAATCAGAATGATCTGTAGTGCTTTTGCATCCTGATATGATTGTTTGATGTGGGAATTTCATGCGTAAAGAAAATAAAATCACAATTTTCAGATGATAAACAAACGTAAAACAAAATTGTTTAAAAAAAAAAAAATATATATATATATAGATATATATCTATATATCTATATATATCTATATATCTATCTATAGAGATATAGATATATAGATATAGATATCTATATATCTATCTATAGATATATAGATATATATAGATATATATAAAGAACTCCAGAAAGTTAAAATAAATATGTTTTCATTGATATAGATATAAAGAATCATCACGCGGTAAAGAATGAAAAAGACATGACTGTGACGCTCTCAATTTCTGTCTTCACACACCCACACACACATTCTGAGTGAGTGAGTGAGTGAGTGAGTGAGTNTCTCAATTTCTGTCTTCACACACCCACACACACATTCTGAGTGAGTGAGTGAGTGAGTGAGTGAGTGAGTGAGTGAGTGAGTGAGTGAGTGCGTGAGTTTGGAGGCAATGCCCAAACATGTTCCGGCACTTGAAAACCATTTAGAAAGAGAGATAAAAAGTGTGTGTGTGTGTGTGTGTGTGTGCGCGTGCGTGCGTGCGTGTGTGCGTGCACTGAGCTCTCTGGGGCCATTAGAGCGCTACTTCAGGGCTGCTACCAGGAGAACAGACTGCAGAAACAAGTGGATTAGGACTTTCTAACAAGGACAGGCAATACCTCTTGATGGATGACAGCCTTCAGACTCTGCTGCTGTGCTCACAGGATGTGTGTGTGCTGGGGTGCTCGATGTATGCGGGCATGCTAGTGTGTGATTAAGTTTGTGTGTTTACGTGTAGCCATGTGTTCCAGTCTGAATGTGCATGTCTGTGTCAACGTTTGTGTATGGACTTTGCGAAGAAAACTGAAAATGATGTCCTTGAGTTTCACATCACCATAATAAGATTTCTCCCTGCTTTTTTTTTTTGTTTTTCCTGCATTAAANCTTGAGTTTCACATCACCATAATAAGATTTCTCCCTGCTTTTTTTTTTTGTTTTTCCTGCATTAAAGATGGCTCATTTCTTTCCACGCTGGCATAAAAGACTAGCTTACGGATGTCAATATAAATATTTGCCACACATTAATGCTCCCAGGCTATTGGAGGAAAAAAACAAGATTTTGTTGAACAGGCTGCCTGTGTTTGTCCACTATCGTTGACATATTCACTTGGGGTTACAATAAAGCCCAAAGAGAGGAGGCATGGAAGTGTTGGCTGCTTGTGTCGTCAATAGGGCCCTTTTACAAACCATTTAAGGGATAAAAAGCATGTCCTTTTCAGCATGACACTGGTGTCAGTGTGTTTCAAAGGCGCTCCAGGGCCATTTAGAAGCAATGGCAGCGCCGCCTGCTTTGATTATAGCGCTTCAGTGCAGAAAGGAGAGAGGCAACACTCTGTTAAGTGAATATGGAAATGACCTCTGCCATCCTCATTTGCTCCCGCACCGACCTCCCCAAGCGGAGTGGCGTGAGACGAGTACGTCCTGTTTGTGTTTATGAGCCCGTGTGTGNCCTCCCCAAGCGGAGTGGCGTGAGACGAGTACGTCCTGTTTGTGTTTATGAGCCCGTGTGTGTTTTCAGTTAAGATATAGCACACTAGGGAGGTGTGTGTAAGTTGCAGAGGAAAGGGAGATAAGAGGGGTGAAAGCGAGAGTGTGATGACATGATGAGCCCCGTGGAGTGGTTACGCTTGACTCAAGTGTCCTGGTTTTGATTAATTAATACGGTTCCAACTATAGACTGAGAGCATGGCTAGTACTTCTCCTCTCCTCTGTTCATCAGTCAAACCCTGCAGCTACCAGCATTACACACTAGAGACTAATATAACTAATACTGAAAATAGATACACACATAAATCCTCTCTCCTCCCTCTTGTTTCCTCTCTTTAAATATTTAGTTTAGAACAATATTCATATTCAGACGATGCGAGCATAGGCCAGGTACACATTGTTACTCCACTTGTACACAGATGAAACAGCAATAGTCCTGTACACACAAGTACTGGCATGGCTGTGCTCAGTACTATAGGTGAGTTCATTTACGTGCTGTTACATGCCGTTGGCCCTCAAATGGATGTCTCCTGCCTTAGAAGATTCCAGTAATTAACCCAACACAACATAGTTGTCATCTGGTAATTGACCTAATTGTTTGGCTTGTCAGCTCCTGTTTTACGTATTAAGCATTAAATATGCTGGGTATCATTAATCAAAGGATTAGCATGTATCCTGGGTAGGGCGAATGCACTGTCTTGTGCTTGTTTAGCAATGTGACATATTATAGGGTGTCTGCAAGGTGTTGTATAATACTTTTCTCCTTCTATTTTTTTTATCTGCAGCATTTTTACATGGTTTAAGCCTTTAATGGCTTGTGAAAGTCCTTATTTTACAGTCCCACGACAATTCGTCAAATTACCGAGTTTACAATGCGCTGTCTTTGACAGGTAAAGTGGAGTCTTTTGAAAATGATGTAAAATTGAATTTTGTTTAGCCTGAATAAATCACAATTCACAATCTGTTATTCCCAACGCCATAATCCCATTACTGTAAAGCTCACCAATCCAGCCTTAATGTACTGTCTGTGAGTGCCTACATCAGCTTACCAGCCCTGATACGCCTCTATATGCCCGTATGGAGGTGTGTGTGTGTGTGTGTGTCTGTGTGTATGCGCGTCGGTAGGTGCGTGTGTCGTGTGTNGGAGGTGTGTGTGTGTGTGTGTGTCTGTGTGTATGCGCGTCGGTAGGTGCGTGTGTCGTGTGTGTATGTGAGCAGGCAGATGGCTCAGGTCCAATTCACAGCTGATTCACAGCTGAGGCTTATGTATTTAGAAGCAGATTGCCTCCAGGTTGCTATAAAAGGTGTTGAGCTGCCACTTTTATTGGATTTTTAAAGTGAGGAGATTACATCCCGTATATGTCTAATGGTTCCCCACACACTGCTTATTCAGTTTGGACTCTCTCCTCTGGTCAGGTTTAGTATTGTGTACAGCAAACGAGGAGTGGTGTATTCTGTTATACTCTATGCACACACCCAGTGCATTAATAACAATAACAATAAAAAGGTAATCAAATCTGTAAAAACAATATGTACTTAATGTTGACCCAGAATCCACCGCTAAAAGCCCACCTCATCAAACTGCAAATTAGTCTCGGCCGTAACTTTATTACGGCCTGTCCCGGAGATGGGCAGCCATAAATAATTCAACCGCACTGTCTCTGGAAGCAGCGAGATTTAATTCTGCCCAATGGAAAGTGTGTACATGTGTGAGAATGTCTGTGAACGTGTGCGAATGTGTGTGCATTTGCTTGGATGCACGATGCTTGTGTGTGTATTTGTGAAATTAGACACACCGCCATCACACCACACACACAGACACACACAATGCTGCAACCATCCTCCTCTTTCACTCTGTTCTCCGATTGGTGGGATGCTGGCGTTAGCTTCCTGCTGCAGAACATTCCCCATCATGGCAACTTGCTCAGCCACCGCATCCATCAGCCAGCCAGTGCCCCGACCCTCCCAGCTATCACCACCTAGAGAGGGACGCACACACACACACACACACACACACACACACATACACACACAAACACACAGAAGAAGGAATAAGGGATAAGATAAGGGAATAAGGCAGAGTGAGAGAGGGATAGAGAGAAAAAGAGGAATGGGGAGGTATCAGAAACAGAATGCTATTAAGAATACCACACAATTAAAGGACCATACCATCTATTTTGCATGTTTGAGCCTAATATATTAAATTTTCATACACGTAAGGTTACTGACAATCATTTCCCAAAGGATACTACCTGAACGGTGAATTAAAAATGTTTTTCCTACCTTCCAGACCGCCATTGGTTTCAGTTCATTCTGATACGCTATTAAAATCAACTTGCTGATACTTGAAATGATATTGGAATAGGTAATCCATCATTGTGAACAACACCTATATTCAGGTTCTTTTGAAGTTTCATCATTTTAGCATTTAAGCACAATAAAACGCGCAGAGTGAATGTATGTCTCCACCAGGGAGTATAGTCCCAAAAGAAGACCTGCGTTTATGAAAAATTTTAACCACCATGACTTCATAAGGTTGCATAACTTAGCAGGTGAAACATTGATTTTTAAGGTGGGTATCACTTGAATATTTGATTTTGAAAGATTAAGAGATTTTAAAAAATATAAGGAAAGCTGAAATACGGTTTTATCTTTTGGGGAATGGTTGTCAGAAATGTAACGTGTATGAATATTCAATATATTAGGCTCAAACATGCAAAATCAGTGGTATGATCCTTTAAAAAAATCATGGTAATCACACAGTGTCACACTAAGCAAGCTACGATAATTGAAACTCATTCATAAAGTTTCCTGTCCCTTTAAGGTAGCATTGTTGTGAGGTGTGTCACAGGTAAAAACTAATCAAGATCATTGTGTTAATGAGCTGCTTCATATGTAAGAGCCACCATTTATCCTGCTTCATCTGGTGTTAAACACATTAAATCAGCAAAAGAAACAAATTCTCTGATTTGAGCTGCACGTTTTAAGAAATTAACACTAAGATAAGGGATAGATCCACACACGACTCTTGTTCTATGTGGTCACGGTGCGCAGGGGATGGAGGGTGGTGTGTGTGTGAGGTGGAGAGAGAGAGAGAGATGCAGAGCACAGAGGATGGAGGCTTGAAGAAGAGGCACAGTGCCACCGTGATATGTGCAAGTCTGGATTAAAACTCAATTAAAATTTAAATAAACTGATTGATCAGCTGAGTGGGATTATCTATCAGATTTATTGATCACTAACATGAGACTAATAAAGTTTAAAACTTCATCAGATTTCATTCTGCTGAAATTTACCACCAGACTGAAACACGTCTTAATTTTTGTGACGGTGTGTTTTATGAACGGCTTCCCCGATATCTAAATAAGAAAATACTGTAGTAATGCTTCTTTCAAGGCTAATGCTAAAAGATGGCGGAAACAGGCGTTTATGAATGAGGGAACATGGTTTCTTGACGATATTTGTCCTTATCAACATGTTACATCTATGCTTTACGAATCGTGCCCAATAACTTCCAGATGGGTTTTTACACTACAGCCAAAGTGTCATGTAATCAGTCAATGCAAGTTTGTGCAATCCTTCAATGCCAGAAAACAATAACATTAAAAAAAACCATGTCACGAGTCACAGAATTCTCTTCTGACAACACAGATATCTCATTTCCTTACACTCCTCACTCCTTTCGCCGTGTCCAAAATGTGGAACTTGCCAAATCACTGAGCAGACAGCCGTGGCGTGAACCGATGCCTCAGGACAGATGGAGGCTGTCTGCTGCCCATGAAAATGTCATCAGTGTACCTGCACCATATATCTTCATTAACGCCGCAGAGATGAGCGTCGGGAGAAATGTCCCCAGTTTGATGGGAATGCTAAAGTGTAGTGTGTTACACCAGATATGTCATACAATAGGCAATTTGCATTCATTGTGTATGCAGAATCAACCTATTAGTGGCATTTAGTTTACAATGCTGCAACATCTCTATAGTATTGTGTGTGTGTGTGTGTGTGTGTGTGTGTGTGTGTGTGTGCACTTTCAGGCGATTTTAAGGGGAAGTGACAGTAAGACACCTTAGCATGTATGGAAGTCGAGCTATACACTCTCTGCTGCACTGTCTGACATCTGCGCCATGTTTACTGAGGGAGAGGGACCCTATGCTCTGGGTTGGGGGGGGAGCTGTGGGTGGGCTGGGGAAAGAGGGTGAGGGCTCAGGGGCAGCCCCTAGTCTCAGTGGTAGTTGAGGAGTAGAAAGAGAATATGTGGATGAAAAAAGTGAAATTTTTTTTTGTTTTTTGCAGTTCCTCCCTTGTGTGTGTGTGTGTGCGCATGCTTGCTCGCTCATGCATGTGCGTTTGTGTGAAAGAGGGAGAATCTCCTAGCAGCAGAAGGAGAGGTTGTGGGTGCCTTGGGAGGGCTGGGTGGCGAGTGATAGAGCAGCAATATGGAAAATGCAGAGGAGTGTGTGTACATGTGTGTGTGTGTGTGTGTGTGTATTTCTGGGAATGTATGCATTTGTGTGGATATTAAGTGATGTAACACCAAGGCAATATTGGTGGCAATATTGGTGATCTGAGAAAAAGGCTTGAGTGAGCAAAGCCTGGGGGAGTTTGTCTCTCTCTCTCTCTCTCTCTCTCTCTCTCTCTCTCTCTCTCTCGCGTGTGTGTAATGGAGCAACAGCTCTGTGGCTGCAAAGTGCAATCAGTTCCACCAAGCTGACATTCCAGCAGCACCTGCCTCGCCTCACTTCATGCCCCCCCCCCCCNTGCAGTGGCGTGAGCGATAAGGCCAATATTACTTGGGGATAAAAATGGAATTAGCGACCTGCTGTGACAAACGGGCACCACGAGCCGTGATGGAGAGCCAAGGGTTTCAGGAGGGAGGACAGGGCTTTAGTGGGTGTGTGCAAGGGCGTGTGTGTTGGGGGGGGGAGGGATAAGGCAGAAATACTGATAATATTGGATCGTCTTAACGCGCCTCCTCTGCTTGTCTTGCCAGATAGCGAGCCTCACTGCTGCACCCCGATTCCATTTCCTTCATACCCATTTTCTCTTTTTTTTTAAATTCATTTTCCATTACTCTCTCTCCTCCTTTTCTCCCTCTCTGTCTGGGAAGCAAAACAGATGATTTGTAAAACAAGCCAGGCTAATGGAATCTAAACGGGACAGCCTGAGGGGCCGTTTGTGGCTTTGGAGCAAGGTTCCCAGAGAGATGGACTCTGTGGGCTAATATTGGACAAACTGGGAGTTGTCACTAAAGTCAGCTTGGTTTGAGACAATGTAGCCATTCCCTCCCACCCGGCAACATACAGAACACACACACACACAACACACATGCACACACACCGCATACACTTTCCTTTCAGTCTAACCCCATCTGTGCCGTTTTGCTGTTGCTCTCAATCAGGTGTAACAAGGTAACTGATGGCTCCGACCAAACGCAGCCCACCGCCTGAGGGAAGGGAGGTTGGAGGTGTGATGTGGCTTACTGGTGTCCAGATAAGGGTAAATACAGTATAAAAGAGGGGAACTGAAATATTGATGAGGCCCAGCATGGAGCCTGAAGCTCCGCTGGGTGGCTACTATGAAGTGCTTTATTATTCTCAGCTATAATTGAGCAAAGAGAGAGAGAGAGACCCTCAGGGCAGCTTGCAACAGCCAGCGGCTACAGTACACTCTGCTCCAGCCAAAGACCTCCCATGATGCCTGACGGACTTCCCTCCTCTGGGCCGCTGCCAAAGAGGGAAATCAGCTTCCCCATCTTGCATTAATTGAACATCATTTATCCTCCAAATGCCTCTAAGTCCATCTCTACTGGGACCAATTGCAGAATTATCAAAAATGGAGGGTGTGTGACAATTTGTTTCCTTGGTTCATTTCTCTGACTCTCTCCTTATCCTATGATTATTTTACATAGGTCTGGAACCAACCTCACCACATCTAACTTGGCAGGTGATTGGGGCAGGCAACATTTTGATTCCCACTTAATTCCCGGAAAGATGGAGCATTGAGGCATTCATTACAGTTTGTGTTGAATCAAAAAAAAAAAAAAAAAAAAAAGCTACTAGTAGGGATGTCTAGGAAAGAAAAAATGTCAGTCAGACAGCTGCTGTTATATGTCATTTTATGGAAATGAGATTCCATTTTTTAGAATTACCCACTGTCCTTTGGCTGCTGGCTTAGGTGGATTCCAAGATGAGCACCAGACTCTTGCATCCCAACTTTCCCAGACACTGTAATTTTCACTTTAACGTACCATCGGCAGATGATTTGACATTAGATTCCAGCTACTGTAAACACACAACAGCTCTCTCTGCAGCATTTCCCTTTTCCTCTTTGCTGTGTGACACGATCGACATTGCTCTAATTTACATATTTAGCGTAATCCTTCCCCGCGGAGCTGCCCGTGATAATGACCATGTTGTGAAATGAGCACCAGTCTGTGCCAATGAGCCATGTGGGCACAGGGGGCACCTGGCTTGCCAGTTGGCAGAGTGAAGACGCTGCCTGGGTTGATGATAACTGTAATCCACTAAGTCAGTGGTGGTGCTGGAAGATAGATGACATGGCCTTAGGAAGAAAAAAAATTAAAGGAGGCAGGAGAGAGAGATTTAATAGGAAAAGGTAAAGGGTTTCACAAAAGTGGGGGGGCGGTTCCGGCACTAGAACTTGTGCCCTGTGTCACTCAGCTACACACTCCTATTTAAATCGGTTAATTAGTATGAGGCTACATAGAGGGAGATTGACGAGTGTGTTGCCATGAGACGACTTGGCTGCTAATTAAGATGAGCTTGGGGAGGGAGGTGTCTGTGTGTGTGTGTGTGNGTGTGTGTGTGTGTGTGTGTGTGTGTGTGTGTGTGTGTGTGTGTGTGTGTGTGTGTCTATGTGAGTGTACGCTTGCATGGGTAACCTTTTGCATAAATCTGCGTAGGGTTTGTGCTTGTGAATCTGTGTGCACGCTCGCATGTTGTGTAAGTACATGTGAGCGTGGATGGGTTTGGGGAGTGCGTGCATGGGGAGGTGGGGGNTACCCGTGTGAAACAAGCGTGGAAGGTGGAGAGGGAAAATCTGTTATTTTGCGTAATTACCTCATAATTGTGTCTGTGAGTGTCAGTGATTGCTTTGTTTATTAGAGGGAGTGGGTAAATTAACTCCTGGTGGTTTGACTCATACTGTCGCTTCTATTCCTGGTGTCTATATTTGTCATCAGGCGTGTTTTCCTCACAGATGTGTTTGTTAGCGAATAGGGAGTTGGTATATAAGTAAAGTGGCAAGGAAATGTGGCCTCGGTTAACTTGACTGTGTGTGGCAAAGTAGAAGACATTTGTAACTCTGCAGTGTGCCGTCATCGCCTCAAAACAAGCTAATTCAGTTTGCATCCAGTTAGTGCTTCAAGTCCAATTCTTCAGAGCTATCCTGGAATAAAATGCTAACAGTTATATGAGTTATATCTGTTATCTATTGTAATGTTTAAAAGAAAAGGTGGGTATTATCAATAAATCTCATTAAAAGACCAAAAGCAAGAACGAATCGATCCAGCTAACAAGTTTGTGTAGCTAAAATCGGATATAGTTTCTGTCTGTGGCTATAGAACGCCATCGTTTTCCAAAAACTATTGAAAACACACCAGAGTCACACCGTTGTTTTAAGTGAAACATTTCATCTCTATAAAGAACACATCCACGCATATTTCTGGCTGCTATCCAGATTCCAAACTACCTCCTCCCACACTAAATATGTGTTGCTACACAGCTGAAAATAGTTTCAGACGTGCATTGAAATTAGCTCCCGTTTAAACAACGTTCAAACATAATGTGAAAATTACATTACGTTCGAACGTAATGTAAAAACTTACGTTTAAATAATGCAAAAATTTGTTTACTGTTTAACAAAAACTAATTTTTCAAAAAAGAAACTACATATCTTTCAGCCATATTTTAAGAGACTTGAGTACAGCAGCAATTAATATATTGATATGCAGACATATTGTCATTTGTCTTTTTTTTAATATATCATTTGTTAACTATAAGAAAAATGATAAAATATCACCATTTAAACTTGGAATTACCACAGAATAAAATGAGACATTTCAATTAGTGAAATATATGTTGTATTGTCATGTTTAAAATAACTCTTATTATAATTATTTTAATAAGAATGTATCACAGTGCAGCAGATCCTCAGCAGGTTTCTCTGGAAATCGTGTTGATTCACTACACCATCACTTCATAAAGGACGGCAGATTGCACAGATGGGGTCTATGCTATGATACCCTGATATATCTATGGCAGAGAGCTCGCAATACATGAAAATGCAGTTGAGATGGTATACAGCATATGGTCCAGACTATATAGATTTTTTTCATTCCACATATTCTCTTATTTTCTCTGCCCAGCATGTTCTACTGATATTGACATTTCTCCCTTGACAAAGGACTTTACACATTTCCAGTCTCCATGGCCAAACAATGAAAGAATGACTCACTCTACCTCTGCTGCCTCTTTATGAAAGATTGCGAAGTACACAATATAAATGTGGCAAGACTATAAGTTTGCCTTGGAATTTGGACTTAATACTATATCAGACATGTCATCATGATGATATTATATCATGTTTCCGGTCACTATTTTATACAGGGGGGAGGGGGTATAGGATGGCCAGATGAAAATGCCAATGATTTCGGGGATGAACAAGACGAACAAGTACATAATTGTCCACTGCTTCTCTGCGTCACCCTTTCTCTTCGTCTAAGCGCCAAGAAAAGTATGAAAGAAATAAATTATTTGCTTAGTTTAAGTTAATATTGTGTCACTGGCCAGCCCACCAATGGCTGCGCCCCACCAGGAAAAGCCCCGCCTCTCCCGATGGCCAGTCCGATCCTGGTCTCAATCTTAATCAGAATTAAGGCAATAAATCCATTTTTTTTTCAAGCATCATGTAAATGGCATAATCAGATTGAAACCAGCATTAAGCTACGCACTATATGTAAGTTGATTTGTTCAAGCTTGTAAATGTGCTGTCTGCCTTCTATTGGCATAAACATTCTGCACATGCATTTCCTCGCCTGGTGTCCTTCCTCCTAAGCCGACAAAGCCACAAGTCATATGTATTTGACAAACATTCAAATTCTATTATATCAATCCATGTATTTCTGCCTATGCCACATTTTTGCCTGAATCACACTCCAGACAAAAATCTGAGTGCAGTGTGCATGAAAACATACTGAGCAACTGTGACTCAGGCTGTTTTACAAAGCAACGCATGTGAAAATGTACATTTGATTGTATGGATGGCTTAGCAGGGAATTAGCCGTGGTGTCATTTCCTTACAGGCTGTACAGTTACAGCATGCAAGCTGAGCTCTGGGACTTCAAGACACTCCAGAGCAGCACAAAGGGTTTGCCTCATTAGAAAATTCAGTTCATAATGGCACACAATGGGCTTCAACATGTGGCATACGCCATAATCTCCTATGAGGGTGAATTGAGTATTATGAGAATGTTATTATTACGTGGTGTCTGAGTAGAGTTTTCCGTTAAAACTTTGTTTCCTTTGTTTTTTTTTTTCCCCTCCGCTGATTGCCAGCACAGCAGTAAGCAAGTTTCAGTGAAATAATGGAATCCACGTGTGATGTTTTCGCTCCATTCTTCATCGCTCTCTCCCTCCCTTCTCCATTCTCTCTTTCACACACTTACTGAAAAAGACATTCTCAGAGTGAAAGTACCAAATGACCTTCAGCTGTCTCTCTCTGCTTCTCCTCTTTCTGTTGTCTTCTAAAAATAGAGCCCTCCAATCATCGGTGGAGTGCTGAGGCTGGCCCTGTGGGCACAGGCTTTGGCAAGAGGGTGCCAGAGATGAGCCTAATTAACTCATTGAGAGGGAGAGGTGGATGAGGTGGGGGCGGGTGAATTATGACAGAACTGGAGAAGGTGAAAGATGGAGTAGAGAGAGCGGAAGATGAGGAGGAAGACATGAGGCGATAATGACAAGGAGGGGTCAGAAAGAGAGAGAGAAAGGGAGGAAGGTCTCTGGAGCAAGGATAGTAGTGAACAAGGCAGAGAGAGAGTGATGAGAGGAGCAGTAATTAGACGTAGGACCAAAGCCCCTTCTCGCTTTACATAGAGGAAGAGGGGGAATGGAAGAAAGGAGGAATGGAGATAGATGGCTACGATGGCTGCAGTGCTGAGATATGAAAAGGAAATATGTAATCTTCAATAGGATAGAGAGCGGAGCGAGTGACGGCAATCTAGCCAACTCAATTAGCTCACGTCTATAAAACAAACTGCTCTTAATCGGCTCTGTCAAACACTCGCAGGCAAATGAACTGGCTGCTTTGTGCAGGAGGGGTGGAGAGAGGGAGAGAGAGAAAAAGAGAGAGAGAGAGAGAGATAACAGAAAGGATGGAGACACCAATCACCTCTCCACCACTTCTAGCAGTTATCATACCTCATTCAGTGTGTTTTAAGGTGGAAAAAAAACCAGCCCCGTGCTTCATTTATCCATTTTCTCACCTTGGTCATTTCATCTTCATTCTCTTACATATTACTCTTATTATTCTACATAGAGTATATACCATTTCCTCTATTCTTTCGCTCCTTTCATTCCCCTGTGTTTAAAGCCCTCCTCTCCTTTCTTCTCCTCTCCATTAAAACCTGACTGGAATGTTGTCTTGTCCCAGTCCAGGACGGTTTTCTGAAGACGTAGAACATTCTGAAGTCTTTGGCGTTTTCACGTTTGGCGTACCACCATTGCCATATGTCCCATAGTAACCTGTCTGCCCAGCCGTCCAGCGCTCAGTGGCCCCTGATGAGTGTCTTGGCTGTGCCTGAGTTTAATTACCAAACAGGAGGAGCACGTAGGATAATTAACACATTAACGAGCAGCAACCAGACGACAGGGGCCCACGGCACCACCGAGTNGTAGGATAATTAACACATTAACGAGCAGCAACCAGACGACAGGGGCCCACGGCACCACCGAGTGAGGGTCTGACAACTTCATCCTCCATCTGTCACCACGCACACACACACACACAAGCACCTGTGTGTGTATGTGTATTTATATGTGCCTTCATGGCATACCAAAGGGTCCAACCCGTCTGCATAGAGGAGGTGAATAGAGATATTGATTGGGGTGAAGTTAAGTGGCTTTTGTTTGTGACTGGCGGTNCATTGTGCAGAGAGCCCCCGCCAAGGCAGCACCATACATCACAGTTGGCATCAGCCAGGTGGTTTGGCTCTCTGTGCCAGGCTGAGCAGCCATTCTGCCGTGCCACGCTGGAATTAAACGCAGATCACCGAACAAAGTGTTTACAGAAAACTTCATCAAGAAGAGAGGATTATGCTGCAAACACTGGGACTTTGAGAAAGTCTTGAGATCTTGTATTACAATGATTAAATCCCTTTTTTTCCCCGATCTGACAAAAATTGTCTTATCAAGCACCATCTGTACTAGATTATTAGACTGCCGAGACAAGTGCTCATAACTTGGCTTAGTAAGTAATTCATTCTGTTTTTCAGCTAGACTCTGAAAAGTGGATTGGGTGGTTGACACTTTAATATTCCAAACATCTCTTGTATTATAAGAAAACAAGATGGCTCTGCTTATTTCAAGAATGAGAGCAATCTTAAGAATTCTTAGCAGTCATTTTGGTTTTTTGTTGAGTTCTGGTGCGAATCAGTGTCAGTATCTTGAAACCAGACAGAGCAGATCACTGCACTGCAAAATGACACTTTATTCTGAAAAATTCTTCCATACTTGTGATATGATACTTTTTTTTTAAATCAATTCCCTCAGACTCCCTCTAAACTGTAATTTAACAACCATCCACTCAAATTAGGGTAATGTAACATGTTATATAGGATTTTGCTTATAGATTTATAAGCAAAATCATATACTGCCCAATAAGGATTATATAAATGGGAAAATGGTTCTTGTAATATGTTGGTGGAATGTCTTTGTCAAAGTAAAAAGGTTCAACACCAGCAAGTGGTCGAACCTAAATTGTTTATCAATTTTTATGCAAAGCATAGTCACCTACATTGTTTTTCTTAACAGTCCCTAACGCAGGTGGACGGCAGTGTGATATGTCATTTTAATAAATGCACAAATGAAAATGGCTACTTATTGAATGTACTCTGTCGGCAGACATTAAACAAAGACACTGCAGCAGCAATTAATGTTACAACAAGTTTGTTTTGTGAACGTCTAATGAAAAACACACTTTACTGCATAAAAATAGTGGCAGGGACAATGCAGTTCTTTGATTTTGATGGGTATATATCTACCATCCATGCCTAAATCTACAGCTATGCATGAAATTCCTCAGCAGAAACAGTATCTCTGGAACAGATGAACCTCTAATAAAACAATTTATAAGAAGAAGAATGTAAAAGTCCTGGTGTAGCTGTGTTAATATTGGCTTTGGACCAGGACAGGCTGATTTTTTTTCAGCATGATACATTTATTTACAATAGCAGAAAGCATTTACAGACCTTTTCATAACATTTAGCCATTTTGCAGATCATAATTTCTCGTAATTTGTGGAAAAGCTGGAAACATCTGACAAAAAGAAATGAAACTAGGGATATTTTGACAGTGGTTGTTCCAGAAAGTCTGTCACTGGAAATGAGATAATCCAGGCATCATAGAGTTCGTTTGGCTTCAGTGTGAATGATGACATGGTGGCTGATGCCTGATTGTGCCGCCAGATGCTTGATGGTGGCTAAATAGTGTGTGTGCCACATGGCATTCATTATTGGGTTGAACAGGAGATGGTTAGCCGTGTGGTTATCCTCTGCTCACTGCCAGCTGGACTGAAACACACCACAGAATGTGAGAGCACAGGAAAGGTCATCACCATTCATGTGGCTGGTATATGTGTATCATCAATGCAGAATAAACTTCAATTGCTGGATCAGAAAATTTCACAAATAACCAAACGTAATGCATAGAAAAGTCAGGGCCTGAGTACCTGTAAATTATTCCTGTGATCACAGAACAATCATGCAACAGTCAGTGCAAGGAAAAGCAATGGATGAAAAGCAAAGTAGTGCAATTCAAGCAGCAGTAAGGTTAGAATGGATGAATAGAAAATGAAACTCAGCTCTTATATGGAGAAACCAGCCCATTTGCAAAAACTGAAAGTCGGTGGTAGTCCTTTCTGGTGCAGGGCCTTTCCCATAATAATGCACCATGTGACCATTCTATCCTTTCTGAGTGTAGGAACACAACACTCTACTCTTTATAGTGTACTATGGACCTTCCTCTGTGTCCTAAATTAGATATCTATCTATCTATCTATTTATCTATCTATCTATCTATCTATCTATCTATCTATCTATCTATCTATCTATCTATCTATCTTATCTAATCTATCTATTTATATCTTATCTACCTGCCAGGTTTTGCCAGCTGTGCCACTAATGTTAACCAGCAGCAGCTAATGTGCAACACTGGTAGCTGGCACAGAGAAAGACAGCTCACAATTACCGTCAAATTTCTGATGTACCATTACAGAGATGAATGAGTCTTGACTTGTTTAGCCACACACACACACACACACACACACACACAAATAGCTGGACTTGTGAAGTCTGCTGCCTAATAAAATGCAAAACATCAATTACACAGGGGTTAATGACAGGGAGAGTCATGCGTAGATTCATGCTTGAACTCGTGAGGATTTGTGTTTGTAGTCAGATAATCAGAGTATAGTAATTGATAATGGGTAACTTTTTGATGCATGAGTGATACTAATTTCATTCATCTTAGACCACGTGCTAGCGCCCTGATTCGGCTATTTGCTCACATGTAGCACATATGGGATATGAATTGTGATGATGTAAATGGTAAAAGAAAAACAATTTTAAAAAAGCATAGAATGAGACATTTTCACATCTATTTTGGCCCACTTGCATATGTGGAAATAAATCAGAAAATAATCTGTTCTGTTATCTACCAATGCACCTGCAATCTAAATACACAGATCGCAATCTTTGCCATTCTGACTCATGCATAATAAAATGCGACACTATTGTACTTTATCTACACATGAATGACGCAAACACTACGATGACCACTCTCTGTCAACAGGGAAGGAGGATATTCTATATATCAGACATACCAATGCAGTGCTTATGCCAGACAGATGTGCTAGTGTGTGATAACAGACTCTCATTGGCAGCCGCCACATTCAGACTCCCACCTGCTTCTGCTCTGTGATTGCCTGATGACAGGATAAATCCTGATAGGACAGTTTTGGTGATAAACGCTCACACAACATGTCAAATGTTTCTCTCCACATGTGAAAAATTTCTAGCCCATGGATCATTGTCAAAGTTTTCAGCCGCACGATCCCACACTTGCATCCAGGCTTTCTCGGGAACTGAGGTAGCACCAATCATTGCTGCGCACACCCAAGCTACAACAAGTGCTCTAATCCTTTTTCTCCATCTTAAAACACAATCAAGTTTTTGTGGATGTTTCAAGATGCTTCGGAAAGCAAAAGCTTGTGGAAATATTTCTGTTTCATTTTCATCTGTTGTAACATTTTGTTTTCATTCATCTTGGGCAGTGGTGGCCTAAAGGTTAGAGAAGCGAGCTCGTGACCAAAGGGTCGCTGGTTCCATCCCTGAGCTGGCAGGAGAAATCTGGGTCAGGGAGGTGAATGAGCAGTGCCTTCTGCTCCCTTATTAACACCACTGAGGTTGAACCCCCAAATGCTCCAGTGGAGCTGCTCAGTGGCCAGCAGAGAAGTCTGTGGCTGTACTGGGCAGCTTCCAGGTGTGAGTGTGTGAGCAGGGTGTTCCTGAAAAAGAGCATTAGACTGGATTTACACTACCATGCACATGCGACCTGATTCCAATTTTTTGCACACAAGCGACACGTATCAGATATGTTTCCTGAAAATGTAAATGGTAAAAAGCCACATGAAATCGGACATGCTCAGATCTGATTTGGGCCGCTTCAATATGTGGCAGTAAATCAGATATGTATTGGATATCCGCCAATGCAACTGCTGTCTAAATACACAGATCAGAATTTCCTTCCCATTCCAACTCCGACGTCATGTTACCTTATCTGCATATGGATGATGTAAGCGATCAATACGATGATCGCTCTCTGTAAACAGAAATGGAGGANTCTGCATATGGATGATGTAAGCGATCAATACGATGATCGCTCTCTGTAAACAGAAATGGAGGACATACTGTATATATCAGATGTACTGATGTGTGTTAAATGTCAAATAGACATTGCCGTTACAAAACTCCACCCGCTTCTCCTCCGTGATCAGAAACTATCAGGAAACTACGTGTCCCGATAGGAGAGATAAACGCTCACACAACGTATCAGATGTTTCTCTCTGCATGTTAAAGTTTTAACCCGCTGATTAGATTTTTAAATAGTTCTCTCATCCACTGAAGCTTTTTGTTTTCATCCGTCTCAGAAATGTGCGCATGCGCAGCTGCATCCGGGCTGCTACAGGTAAAGGCCATGTAAATACAGGTATTGGATATGAGCTGCTTAAAAAAGAAAATGTAAATACACTGAACAAAAAATCAGATATAGGCAAAAAATTGGAATTGGGAATCAAGACTTGTAGTGTAAATCCAGCCATAGATGCTCAGTGAAACTAACCCTGAATAAATAAAGGTAAAAAAAAAAAATCTTGGAAATGTGCACATGTGCAGACCCACATTCAGCGGCTGGGTTGTTTCAGATCAAAACCATGTAAACACAGATATCAGATATGGGCCTCTTAAAAAGGAAGATGTAAATGTGACTTCCAAAACTTTGCATATGTGCAAAAGATCAGAATTGATCATCAAGACCTCTCGTGTAAATGTCGCCTTTGATTGGGTTGGCCGTCAGGGTGAAATCAGAATAGATATTGTGGGCTGTCAGAACACTTTGAACCGAAGTAGCCATTTCCATCATTTCACTGCCAGTGTGTCCTTGCCTGTAGGAAGGTTGATGTTGCAGCTTTGATTTTGTGATTGCTGCTGGAGTTTATGCAGTGCTTTTTCTGATCACGCCATCCATGCTTTCTCACGTCTCTCTTCTCCTGAGTCCAGGGTGCTCTTTTTCTTCTGTTGTCAAGACAACCACGCACAGTGGCTCTCTGCCTGTGTGTGTGTGTGTGTGTGTGTGTGTGTGTGTGTGCGTGCGCGCGCGTGTGGTTGTTCTTCTGTCTGCCTGCACCTGTCTGTCTATTTTTACTTGTGAGGTACTTTTCAAAAATCTGAGGTACTTTGCACACTGAAAACAATATTTGGTCATATTTTGGCAGCAACACCAGCGTGATGGATCACAGGAAGGCTGTGTCTGACTGATAACTAAACCTGCTACATTTGTTGGCTTATGCTGAAACGTATTTAAATAGAATATTAGCTTCATTTTATTCATAACTTGCAAATGTAAACTCAAAGATCAGTCTTCTCCATGACCCTGTTGTTGTCTAATCAGCTTCTTATTGTGTCTGTGCCTGTGCTGTGGCATCGCGGCTTCTCAGCAAACAGCTCGCTCTCCCCAGCAGCATGGCTGCGCTTCACATCCAATTGCTTTGATTTCCTCTCTGAAGGAATACAAGGCGCGTCCTCCTACACCCAGTCTTCTGAAGTGTGGCGGATAGTCTTTTCACGCAGTGTCGACCCAGCTCTCTTCTCATTCATCAGCGTGTGTATTTGCATTTTCAATTAATTGCCAGTGTCACGCGTGGCGACTCTGAAAGCAGCCCCCAGCTTTGTGTGCGACCCTTAATTGCAATCATTACGCAATGCAAGTAACCCGCCTTTGAGTGTTCAATTGTACACTTGGTTTAATTATGGGAATGGAGTTAAAAGCATTACTCAACAGTCTAATAGACCAGATACTGGAGCTGTTTTCTGTGCAACTGAATGAAATGATGGTTGAATGCAGAACTGGTAATTACTTACAACTATGCTGCTGATTTGAATAGCTGCATCATTTACAAAGAGGATATGAGCATGTTTAAAAACACAGGCACAATTCGCAGTTTCATTACAAACAAATATTCTGGATCTCATCACCATGCAGACATACATGCACACACACATTTGCAGACAGACAGATGCACTCAGTCTTATTTATTCAGATGCATGCGGACACACACTCTCACAAATAGATTTCAACTCTTGCATGTGAGCGGTTAGGAACAAAGAGACAACGTGATGCAGGGGCATGAAAAAAAGCAATTATTCTGAGCGGGGTTCTGTACCTGGGGTTAGAGCCTCGCTTCTGGAGTAAATAAGTCACCGTGTGTGTATGTGTGTGTGTGTGTGTGTGTGCGTTCACATCGTAGATCTAAGGAAGAGACATACACACAAGTACACACACATACTCCCAAGAGCGGCCACAGGCACACAAATTCAGTCTTGCTACAAATGCAGAACACACAAATACATGCGCTCGCACACACACACACACATACACACACGCACACACACATTCCCATCCTGCATCCTGTCACACAGATAGCCCCTGTGCTTCAGTAATGAAGCTCTGTGTGTTGCATTCACGCTCTGCCACTGAGCCAATAACACAAAGGCTGCAGCAGAGAGCCCCTCTGTTCTCCCAACACTCTCTCTCTCTCTCTCTCTCTCTCTCTCTCTCTCTCTCTCTCTCATTTCTCCTTTCCAGCTTCCCCACTCCCTCCTCACACAGCCCTGATAAGAAATCCTCCTATCTGTGCCATGAAAGAAGCAGGACCAATTTGACTCCATAGAGAGAAAGAGAGAAAGAGTAAGGGTGGGAGATAGAGAGAATGAGGTGTGTTTAAGAAAGAAGGACAGGGAGAAGAGGGAGTGATTGTGTTCTTGTCAGTGTACAACCGGAGTCTCTGATATAAATCTTAATATCCTATTTAAGGCTTTTCTTCATCATGGACCCTGATTTATTAGTGGGGCTTCCCCCCAATTTATCAAAATAAACTAAGCGCTCGCGGTCGCGGCCGGCAGAGCAAATTAGAGCAAACAGCAGACTTGGGTGGGTNGGGGGGTAGAGAGGACAGGGTTTTCTTGGAGACACATGCACGGACAGAAACACACACACTTCCATTCTCTTACCCTTACTATCATCACCTCTCTCCTCTCTCCATCAATGACTCTCTGACAGGTGAGGCCAGGTAGTGCAAATGGCTGAGGTCCCCAAGAGCCAGGAGGTTTTAACCGGGAGAGAAGGGGAAGGTGGGAGGAGGGAGGGGGGCTGATCTAATGACACCAGGGAGAGCTTTATGTAAAAGCCAGACAGATTTGTTTAGGGATCTCCAGTGTACTGGTTTGTGAGGAAGTGAAATTTGAAATCCACTCAAAATTAGCTTTGTATATGTGATGCAGGTGTGTGTGTGTGTGTGTGTGTGTGTGTGTGGATGGAGAGAGAGAGAGAGAGAGAGAGATTTCAATTGCTGTGTCCTTGGCTGTGTAGGTGCGACCGCCTTCTATCCCAGAGTTTATATGTTTTGGCTAATGTGTAGCACTTTAGCGTGTCATGCAGTGGTGTGCAGAAACTCTCCATCTGTGCTCCAAATGCATACTAGATTGTTGACAACGTTCTTGTCAAAGAGAGTGAGTGAGCGGAGACTGAAAGAGTGACAGAGATGATGCAATTTGCATGGAAGCAGCAATTCAGATTTTGCAGCTTTGGCCTCTGTGATGCTAAATGCTAATAGCTAATTCTGCACTGTGCTTCCCAGTCATCACTTATCAGTCAAGCAGTCCGACTCGGTGACATATTCACCCGTAATGACTGAGCTTTTGTAAATGGTGCTCATTACGTTATCTATTTAACAATGATGACTATTAGTACTGTCAATATTTGATCCTTCCCAAGCTGTCGTACAATGCATAAATATAGAAGGATGTAAAAAGGAAAAAAAAAAGGATGAAAGACAATACAAAGTTGTTGTAACTTATTCATTCTAACTTTTTCACCACAATTTATTATATCTAATGATATAACATTGCTAAAACAGCGGACCAGCCGTGTTTTTCCTGTTTCAGACAACTCATGACTGCAGCCTGAAGGAAGGCGGAGTTGGATGTTTAGCCCCGCCCTGGATATCTAGCCCCACCCATGGGCAATATGTTATCTTAAACAGAACTGTGGACAGAGCTGGGTGTCTATTTGGCTATTTGGTTTTCAGCTGTAGCATCGGTTTTAGTTCTTTTTCAGCTTTTTTTCTTAATGTTCTCAATTTGACATAGAGATGAAGATATTTATTAGAGGAAATGTGCTGCTGATTGTTGCAGACATTCCTGAATGATCAAGCAGATGAACTGCTGATGCTGACTTCCAGATTATTCTGTTTATCAAATGGCTGTTGCAGCTGGGGAGCTGGTAAACAACAACGTGGTTCCTGCCTCTTGGAGCGTGATGTCACGGTTCCTTTACTCCAGACCAGCAAGCTGACACCAGAAGTGGTTTTTCCAGCCAAGCACCAGTGTTTTTGTGGTATATGCCCTGACAGTTCACAGTTTGAGTCCAGCACCGGCCCCTTTCTGACAAAAACCGGCCAGATTACTTAGTTGTTGAAGCAATTTAATTTCATCTCCAGCATGATCGTTTTAGTTTGTGTTATCTTTAAAATTTCCTGCTTCTGGGACATCCATGATTTCCCTGTGGGGAAGACTCAGCATCGACTTAACCTAACTGTCAATCAGCCATGAGGTAACTGATCACCAACCAATGCTGAAAAGGCCAGATGAGGTCACTGACCTCTTTACCCTTGACCTCTCTCCTCCGACCTCAGTCTGGTCCAGTGGGAGTCTGGCGTAGGGACGCTGCCAAAATCAATAACGAATAATGAAAAAAAGACTCCCAAAGGAGGATCCTAACCAAACCGTCCTGAATGGACCGTCTGAAACAGCTTTTGAAAGCTTGTTTGTGTTTTTAAGCAAAGACAAAGGAAATGTTTGTAATAAAATGGAAAGATTTGTCCTCTCATTCTTTGACTCTCATGGAATTAATAAATGATTATCACTTGAAATCACAGCGAACACTTTGACTGATTCAAAACAGAATCAGTTTCAGGCAACGTTAGTTTTTGATTATTCATGATTTTTGCAGCTTAAGCAGTCATGCCAGATTCATATGGAATTGTTGTGTGTTCATGGAGGAACAAACACTGATTGTGGTGCACTGGCTTAAACTATATGCTTGGTTTGCGACGGCAAATCACAGCAGACTTGTTTTCCTGCACACACCCTTCTCCTATCAAATCTCTGTTTCTAGGCAGATTTATTTTCACACAGCCACTCTTTCCATCCCGTCTCTCTCCTCTCTGTGTTTTTCACCAGAGGAGTCAAGTTCTCCTCTTTTCCTACTCTTCCATTCTCACGATCAAACCTGGGGTTCAACTTCCATCTCATCCTTCTTTCTTTCCTTCTGTCCATCTCTCCATTAATCTTTTTTTTTTTTTTTTTTANTTTTTTTTTTTTTTTTTTAATCTGTCTCATCGAGGTCTCCAGTGGGAGCAGAGAGGTGACAGGCATGTGTCTGCCTGGCCCTGCTGTCTGCCTTTCTAATGAGCCTGAAACACAGGGGGTCAGCCTATTATGGAGATGAGGAGATCCAGGCAGGCCAAAAGGTGAAGGACCCTGCTAATAAGGGCCCCTCTCGTCCTCCACCCCTCCCTTTCCTCCACTTTTCTTGTTTTTCTTCTCTTGATTCTTTTCCTTTATTCCTCTCCTTCGTTCATCCATCCTTGTATAATTCTACCTCTCTGTCCTTCTGCAAAGTCTAATGAAGGGGTTCATATGCTAAACAAGAGATGTGGCCTCCCGTCCATCCTTCTCTTCTTCATCATCCTTCTTTCCTCTTTCCTTTATCCTTTCATCCTGGGAGTTGTTTGAAGTTTTCTCCCTTGTCTGTCTGTTCAGTCATCACATCTCTGAGCCTTGGACCACCTCTGACTGCTCAGCCTCAGTGGGGTCTCTTTGTAGCCAAGCCCTGTGCTGGAGCCCACTACTTTTTGCTTGTGTGCGTGTCCATATATGTCCCTGTTTGTGTGTGTGCACAAACATGTATTCTTCAGCATTTCTTCAATCACATGCAGGCCTGCTTTTGGCTTCTCTGTGGCCAGGCCTCTGTCAGCTATTTGGCTTTGAAATGCAGCCAGAGCTGGGCTACACAGGGACGACAGCAGACAGCGACACAGTGTTTTCTCAGCTTTTAAAGATAAGGCATTTGAAGCAGAAGGAGTCAGATCTTCACACACACACACACACACACACACATGTACGTGTACGTGCATACAAACGCGCTCTCTCTTTTTATCAACCTTAATACACCTGATACACCTCTTGATTTCCTCTCCGTCTCCATATTTTTTTATTTTACAATGCAATATAGTTTATTTCTCATGGGAGTAAGATGGTGAATTAACCCTAGGTAAATATGTACCTGTGACTGTTTAATATTGAGTTGTAGCCTTGATGAATCCGAGGGGGGGTGCGTTCAATAGCCCCTGTGCTATGTGAAGCAGCAGGGTCACCCTCATTGGGTAGCAGCTCATTAAAAAGTAAAAAAGGCTCAGAAACCTGCCTCGTTAGCGCTTTCTTCAACATTTGATCTTCTAGGTCCTGGGGATGTATTCTCTATTTTGCTGTTTGGCAGTCAGAAGCTCACTGGGTGCTTTTGGTTGCTAGGTCAAATAGAATGATTAAACGGGAAGCAATTCATTGGTCAGATCAGGTGATATGCAGATGAGAGCTGTCATGCTGTGCTGGTGCCTGGCTAAGACAAAGACAACACTACTTTCAGGAGATATTCTGACATATTTGTTGGGGACTATGACAAGAAAAGCTAGAGAGCTGGCTGACATGATGCAAAGAAGAGCTGTAAGCTGTGAGCTGTAAGGAATAAAACTATTGTAGCTACATAATCAAGCTATGTACATGTATTTGATATTGTCAAACTCTCAAAGGATTAGGTCTTTCTAGAGATCCTTTCCAAATCCAAGAATTGGGATTACTCAGGCTGCATAATGGACTATTAAAATTGCCTGTATTTGAAAACATTAATAATTTATAACAATGACAAAAGAGATGTTAGCATTTCTGAAGCCATTCAGGTGTCAAATCAAATCACACACACCTCGGCTAGTTCAAATATTTGAGACGGTTTATTGAAATTTTATTAATAAAATGCTCCAGGCTTCTGCAATTATCTGATTGCCGGCGCCTGAGGGTCTGCCTCTGAGTGTTATTTAGTGTCATAGCTGAGCTCACAGTGAGAGGTGGTCCTGATGATTAGCCCCTGTTAGCATCAGGTCTCATCCACTTCTCTGTGTTATCCCTTAGCGTTAGCGCTAATGGCTCAGGAAACAGATAATGACTCTCAGCACAGATTAGCATCTGCCACTGCTGTTCCCTCTGCTAGCAGCAACATATACACACACTCATACACACACACATACAGACACAGATTGTGCACATAGTCACACATGTAAACACACCCACAAATGCAAAAATTGAGTGTGTAGAACAAATTACATGCATGGTTTAGCAAAAGATCCCAGAGATGAAAACACTCTCTCTCTCTTTCACCTACTTTTCTTGAAGTTATGTATGCATGTCCTCCTTGTCACAAAAACATCTATTTAGTTAAGCAATTATTCCAGTGTAAGAGTTCAACTGCATCTATGCATGGGGATTTCAGGCTTAACAGTTTAAATTGGATTTACATTTTATCGTTAAAATGTCATATACACATATCGAGCTTCCATTAAATTTATGCTGCTAGAAGTACTATTACTGCTGTGAGTGTCAGTAACACTGAGCTATAGTAATAAGTAATACTGAGTAAATAGTGAGCTGCAGTGATGGAAAATAAGATTTCCTCCAGAATGGAAACTTAAGGAATTAATGGAAACTTAAATCCCAAAAAATATTGAGTACCATTTTGGTACTCAAGTGTTTGGGTTTAAGTTAAGCTATGTTTTGGGATTTAAGGGCTACTATCTACTTCTAATACATTTTGGGCTACTATCTCCTTCTAATATTGATAAAAAAATATTGTACTTTTTACTTTCCTACATTTATCTGACTCCAGTTACTATTTAGTTTTAGGCTAAGACTTTAAATGAAGCATCAGATTAACAAATTAAAGGGGACATAATATGCAGGTTTCCTTCTATTTTTAAACATTTGCAATGCATTAATGTGCAAATTGCTTCTACTCTGTCTTGCTATAGCACTGCTGTGTACACTGAGTGAAAATAGGCCATTTTAGTCTCCCCCTCCCCAAAAAAAAAAAAAAAAAAAANAAAAAAAAAAAAAAAAAAAAATGTCTGCGCTATTCTGATTGGCCAGCTGTGTCAGGCCTGAGCTGGCAACACCCACAGAGTGCAAAACACAGATGCTAGCCAAAAGCTCATTAGCCTTGTATTGTGGGTGTGTGTGTCTAACTGGGTGGGTAAATTTGAAGGACTAATCAAAAAGGATGGTTTCAGGGCAGTTCAGGATCTTTGGGTTTGGTCTAGTCAGACTTTCTCAAACTGGAAAACAAAACAAGACCACTGATATCTTGGCTGTTTTCTGCTCTGTGTGAATAGATGGGAGGTAAAGTGTTTGTCCCCTTAAAGTCAAAGTCCATTAGAGCATGACAGAAAAGAATTTGAGAACCATTTGCTAAGTGGACACAATTCTATAAGCACTTTGACAATGTTCATCACGTACTCTCTGCTATATTACACTACAAAAATTAGGAGAAATAACCAACCAACCAAATAACCCTTTAAATATTGCTTTTGCAAGGTAAAAACCTTGCTAAGCCCAAATTTGCCTTGTGTTGATAGAACATTCTTCACAAATGAGTGCTTTTACTTTTGATACTTGAGTATACTAGTGCAGCGCTTGTTCAAAACATGTCTGTTGGGAACATGCCAGACTTGATGGTGTACGTTGCAGCCTGCCATAATTTTGTTATGCACATCCACATGAGCTAGCTTTGTTGGCAGTGCCCGTCTAAAACGTGACTGTTCGGACCGGGCCGGACTTTATGGTATGCGCTGCAGCCTGCCATAAGAGGCCATGGAGCTGAGCATATGCTGCCACGCCCGGAGCGTATCCTGCCACGCGGACTACTTTTTTACCGGCAACAACTTCATACGCGACACTGCATGTCCTTGGGTCCTGAGCAATAAATCTGCCGAATTTCAACTTCATAAAGTATCGGGTTCCAGAGATATTGGTGCCACAGAAGGGCAGACAGACAGACAGACAGAGATTTCTGGCTTTATAGATAGATTTTACTCCTTAAGTAAAATTATGATTTCAGGAAATTCAGGATGTTTACCACTAGTGGGTTATTTTTCCACTGTGTGGGCGGGGAACACATTAGCACTTCTTTGTCACTATATGTGAATGATTGCATGTGTACAACCATATGGGTAAATATCTTACACCTATGCATCTGTTCTGTAGTGTGTGTGTGTGTGTTTGTGTGGGTGTGTGCATGTGTGTCTGACAAGCCCTCCTGCAGGTTTGTGGAGTGGGTGGAGGTAGGAGGCATATTCTGTGCTGTCTGAAGTCTAGCTGTCTGTAAAGAGGCCTCTTCACCTGCGGCGTGGAGGTGATAGATAGTCACTTATGCTGCAGCTGACATCCAATCTGGCATCAGTGATTATAAAGCTCTCACCTTTTGATGTGTCCCTCTGTCACCATCAGACCCCCTCTGCTCAAACACAGAAATCCTATTTTTGTCTCACAGGGCAGTGAAATGAGGTTGTTTCTGGGTGCATGTGTGTGTTTTTCTGTGTGTGCGCGGTGTTCTTTGATAGGCATGAGATGTGCATGTGTGGCTGAATGTGTTTGAGTACGAGACAGCTGAAAGCACACAAGCTATTATTCTTTCTTTCATATATATGTGATTTGGTTCTTGTCATTTGATCCAATCTGAACTGTATTATAATGATTGTAAGGAAAATATGTGGCCCTGCTTTGGGCTTTATGTTGGCTTCTTTCACAGCAAGATGTCCCCTGATTTGGTTTCTTCTGTTTCTGTGTCCAGACTGAACAAAGTTCCCATTGAGGTTTTTTTCTCTCTGGTCGTCTTTTGTCGTCAGCCTCCATCATTCCAATTCGGTTTGCCGGCTCCAGTTATTAGTTCTCACTATCATCTGCCCTGTCCTGTAGCTTCTTGATCAGTAACAATCCCTCTGTGTGTCACAACCTGTCGCTGCTGTGATCAACACATGATCAAGACATACACACACACACACACACACACACACACACACACACGCACCCTGGGTTATCTTTCACCAGGGAACTGTAAGCCCAGCATGGAGACTCCTTTGAGACCAGTACACAGAAATACATACTGGCTGTTTGATTAGACAAGGCCACGGGGTAGTGTGTGTGTGTGTGTGTATGTCGATGTGTATATGTGTTTGATATGGTGCCTTTGTATGTCAGAATCAGAAGCCTCAATGTTCTTTTTTTTTGTTTTGTTGTTAGCTTCTTGCACCCCTGGTCAGACTTGATCCTGAGGGAGCTCAGTCCACCTTTAACAAGCTCAGTCACACACAGAACAAATAGCAGCAGCAGTTTTTGCAGAAAACACCAGAAGATCACCCAGTAAAGCTGCAGCAAAAAAAAAAAAAGCCTTATTTTCTAGTCCAGTAGTTTACATTTGAGTCACTTTCTAATTGTGTCTGTAGAATAGTTGGCACATCAACCCTGACAAAGTTACAGGACTTCTGGTCTGTTGCTGACTGAAAAAGATCTTATCATCCTGCGAGCGTAGATATGGCATAAAGTCTCTGTCTCTGTTAGTTTGATGGATCATAGCTGAAAAGCAACAAAACAATAATCATTTATTGGCAGAAATTACTTGTTCATGCATGGGGCATGGTTGTGTCAGCCCTTGTCCCGCCTTTTGCCCTCTGGCGGTTGGTCCTTGTGGCTTGGTGGCCCATGTGCTGCGGGGCNCCTTGTCCCGCCTTTTGCCCTCTGGCGGTTGGTCCTTGTGGCTTGGTGGCCCATGTGCTGCGGGGCCGGGGCCCTCCCTGTAGGCCAGTGCCTGCGCCCTCACTCCTGGGCTGAGGGTGCCTCTGGGAGTGGTCTGCTTGTGGGCTCTGATGGTACGCATGTGTGCCCTTCCTGGCTCTTGGTCTTGTCCGTTGTCCTGGTTCTCTGTTTCCCTGGGGCTTTACGCCCTGGGTGTCTTTCCATCTAGGGTGTGCCGCCTGGCCATGTAGCTTCTGTCGGGCTTGGAGAGGTTCCCTTGCTATGGGGAGGTGTATTTAGGTCTTGGCCCAACACACCAACTCCAATTGCAACCCGATTTTCAGTGGTGATCTGGCTATGGAGGTTTCTGGGGCCTGTGTTTGAGGCCACCACCACCCCTCGGTGTTAGGTGTTCACAGGGGAGATCAAGACTCTGGTGATCTGGATCTGGTGCATGGAAATTCACAAATTAAACCATAGACTGGTTATTACTGTCACTGCTTGTTTATTTGTTATTGTTTGTCCTTGTCTGTGTTTTTGTTCAGATGTTTAGCACTCCTTGATACAAATTGATTATTAGTTTTAAATAAAACGTGATAGGTTAGTCAAGGAGAGGCGGTGAAGGTCACACACCCACATATGCACATTATATTATCTGTCTGATGCAAGATCAAACTTCACATACTGTATATATAAAACTTTTATGCCAATTATGTCATATAGCATGACTATATCGACTATACATACTGTATATGTAGACAGGTGGGAAAAAAATGTATTGGCAGAAATTCCACTTCCACATCAGCACTATAATCAACTGTTCCTTGACTCAAGGCCCACCAGTCCACCAAATAGGCTGGTTCATGGAAACCAGTTTATACTGGTTTTCAGATAACCCACTCACAGACAGATAAAAACCATAAGCTGGTTGATGGAGGTAAAACTGCAGGAACAGATAAGAATGCATCACAGAGGCATCTCTGCAGTGCAGATTTAGATAACTTTTTAAAGTGAAAATCAGGTAAATGTAAAACGGTACAATCACTGTGAAGTAGCTGAACAATAAGATGTGAACCAAAGTGACTGAGAGTCTGAGTACTTATAATGGTAATAAATGAAGTCTGATAAAGCTATGTAGCTTTAGACACTTTGGATATTGATATTATTCAAATGCTTTTACATCTGCTTTTATTTAACTCAATTGATCATAATTGGTGAAAAAATATAAACCAACTTTTTGTACTTAAAAAAGTAATTTTCCTGTCATTGAATAACTTTTTGTGTTTCCAATTAACTGTTATTTCTACCAGATTAATGAGATATTAGATCCAATAATGACTGAAAAAGGCTAAAAGGTGTTTTTGTTTGTGTGGATCTTTGTATTCACGTGTATCTATCAGTTCAGTATGTTTACATGCATGTTAAATATTCGATTATACTCAGATTAAGGCAATAAATTGATTGTTTTCAAATGTCATGAAAACACCACTAGACTGAAATCGGCATAAATTGGAATAAGCTTACTCCAAATAACAGATCTAGATTATATGATTGTAAATTGATTTATTTGGGCATGTAAACATCATAATTGGATTCAGCCTCCTGTGCAAGCATTTCCTAAACCAGCAGACTCTCCTCATACTCTGATTAAGCACAAAATCCAATTAATTCCATCCATACATCCTCCTTCCATATTTGCCTTAATCGGAGTACAGATAAACAACCAGAGTATATTGTGCATGTAAATGTACCGTCTGTCTTTCAGAATATCTGAATCTGTGTCTTGGTAGCTGAATTTTCCTGTAAGACTCTGATTATATCCTTGCTGCAATGTACCATACAAGCTTTAAAATATGCTCAGCCACAAAACAAAAAAAGACATGATTGCTAATGGAAGGACTGTTTTTCGTTTCAGGAGAGACGTGAATATGGCTTTTAAAATACCACTCCTTCCATTTCTCTGTTTAAGATACCTTCTTTTTTCTTCTTTCCTGTAGTATTTTTTATGAGTCGCTTCAGAGCAAAATCCAAAGAAGACAGAAAAGTCAAAGTCAGAGTGTTGTATGCTTAAGTGGCTGGTAATAATGATGTGCATTGAGTCACTAATGGATATTCCAAATGGCTCCTGTCTGCTAAGAACCAGCTTGACCTCTCTATGATTGTACTTTTTATCATGGGAGGAAACAGCCAGACTACATGGTGCATCCATTCTCTTACCTCAGTATGTCTGTCATTAGTGTGACTTCACCAGTCACAAAGCAGACGAGCACTGACATAAAGCCATGACTTTTAATCTTTCTGGAAGAACAGAAAGCTTTTCCTGCTAGACATGTTCTAGGAAAAAAAGTTTAAATTTTATCTCAAAATTCTGCCAAATGTTTTTTAAGAACTAGAGGAACATCGTTACATGCATACCTCCGCCAAGGCTGAACAACCCAAGACAAAATTTTTGCATCAATATACAGGCCTAAAGAGAGAAAACTACTACTAATAATAATAATAATAGTAATAATAATAATAATAATAATAATAATAATAATAATAATAATAATAATNATAATAATAATAATAGTAATAATAATAATAATAATAATAATAATAATAATAATAATAATAATAATAGGTCTTGATAGCTTTATTTGTTGTAACAAACAGGAAACTTTATCTGGATCTGGACCTAATTGTACATATTAATAGGTTAACGTGATTTAAATGCCTGATTTTTTTTTCGTTGAGATTACTGTGTTTAGAAATAATTGGGGGGAAAAAATCTTGTATCTGCTCCTGGATCCAGATCAGCACCAAAATCGAATTTGTTAATAATTAAGTAATTAAACTATAAATTAAAATGAAATACTTATTTAATAAAAAGAAAATTGCAGTTTCCAAAGCTTCGGGAGCCAATCACACACACACACCGCACACACACATACACACACACACACACACACACACACACACACACACACACACGTGAGCACAGAGTACATCTCGTCGTGATGTTCATAAAGGGACTGGGACAATAGCCTTGATTAATAAAATTGGCTGACAGTGAAGTGCTCACAAGGATGCTGCATCCTTGTGCCTAAAAGCATTCTCTTCTTTTATCACTTATCACTCCATCCACCTCGTCTCTGTCTCAAGAGCCATCTTTACCCTTCCTCCATCTATGGAAGATGACAGAGAGTAAAATGGAACAAGGAAAATTGGGCAGTTGAAAAGTGAGTGCTAATGGAATTGGTGAGTTGTGTGTGCGTGAGTGTGAGTGTGGGGTCAGTGTCTTTTGTGATACACCCTTATGAACAAAATGTATTTAAGAAAAACTGGGCTCAACAAAGGTTTGAAAAAACAGGCAAATTACTGCAGTTCTGTTTCCCATGAAGCGGAAGTTGTAGAAACATGTTGCAAGATAACAGCTGGGTTTAATTTATCAGAAGCACGGAGACACCTTCAAACCAAACAATTACAGTCCTTTAACGGACCATGCCGGTGATTATACATGTTTAAGCCCAATAAATACTACCCACATACATGTTACATTACAGAAAACCATTTTTCAAAACATAAAACCACATTTTAGTTTTCCTGTTATTTTACCAGCCACCTGATCTTTCAAAATCAAATGATTCAAGTGATATATCCACCTTAAAATTCAATGTTTTGCCTGATAACATATGTTCAAATGTAGAAGGGAAGGCCGTTTTTAATTTCTCTGTAAAAGCTGGGACTCTTCTCCTGGGACTATATATCCTGGCGGAGACATACATTTTCTTCTGTGAAGCTCTGGTTGGACCAGTTAAATATATATTAAATTTTAAATAAAGTTATTTTATCAAAAAAATTTAGTAAAAGTTGTGTTTGCTGACCTCAAGCATATTTCAAGTCTTTACAAGTTGATTTTTATAGTGTACTGGAATAAACTGAAACAGTGGCTGCCTGGAAGGTAGGAAAAAAATCATTCAAATATGTATCATTCCAGCAGTATGCAGGTGGGTTGTCTATATTGGGTTAAAACATGCAAAACCACCAGGTATGGTCCTTTAAAGCAAAAGTCACCATATTGCACGGTTCTCTCTGAAGGTGGTCGGATCATAATTACTGAGATGAGCGATGTCTGCTTTTGGTATTTAATGTCAGACAGCCTGTTGTTTTCGTCCCCTGTGGATGATTCCTGCCTTCTGTCATTAACATCTCTGTTATAATTGGTGTCACAAGAGCTGCAAACGCCATGTTTATGCGAACAATCAGAGGAAAGGACGTCAGCACGACCACGACTGGATTCAGTGAATCATTCTGCAAACATTAGAATCCAGTTGGGAGCAGTTGTTTACATAAATTATTATGATAACATTAAAAACCTGATGATCGTGGATTTTATGTTTTGCTGCATATTGCGTTTGTGCAGTCCTGTGAAGAATTAATCAGGGGGTAATATTAGGTGGCATGAAAGAAAGTCAATCTCCTTATGACACTCTGCAAAATCAGATGCAGAATGGCCTTATAAATGCAGGAAAAGTTATTTTTATTTTAGTGTTGAATGAAAGCAGCTTAACATGTTATGTTCTTTGTATCTCCGTTTTTAGCAAATAATACTGCATTAATAGACCAATTTCATGAAGGTTAAAATGGACTTCTCCAATTTTGCACATCGGATTCATTTTGTAAGTCATAGGAGAAATATCCAGCATGTGAAAACAGCTGTATAAAAATTAAATTAGAGGGAGATGTGCAAAGGAAAACTGACCTTTATGACATCACAGGGGTTACTTCCTGTTGGTGCTGAGCAAGTCCAAAGACTAAAGACAATGCTAAAAGTTTGGAGATGTGCAATACCTGACCACTACACAAAATTTGATGTGCAAAATTGGTGGAGTTTCCCTTTAACTCATGAAAACGTGACAATACCACACAGTGAGGGTCAGGGTGAACCTCTAAATGTGTGTTTTTGTGTGCTTGTGTGTGTGTGGAACATATAAGCTTCAAAGCCCTCTCAGATCTATGGCCTGTAAAAAAAAGAGCTGCCCCACGAGGACCTCATCATCACACCACTAATTACACACACACAAGCACACATATAAGCAGACATGCACATGCAAATAAATGTACATACACACACATTGTTGAGGTAGTTTGTCAGATTTAAGACTCTGTATTGTTGGATTTGTGCCCCCAGGGGATGACAGTATTCTATTCACACACATATAAAAACACGTTGTCGTGGAAAAAGTTGAATATGCAAGCAAATACAACTTCAATAATAACAATCAGGTCGGTCTAATTACCTTTTAATGTTGCAACATGGGAAAGCAGAACATGACTGAATGCAATGATGTCTCAGATTTGTCCAACGAGTATAAAAAGTTACAGCTTATATAGTCAACATGACAGATCAACATAGGTCAAGACACATAAAAATAAACACTCAGAAGTCGATCAAGTCAGCTCATCATCGTTGTTTGTCCTCCTCCTTACACTCCCTGTACTCCTTTGTACTTTGGTGGTCATGACAACCGTCCATATGGGGTGGAAAGTCTCTAAGAGTTTGGAGATGTGGAAATAAGGACAAAGGCAGCATACCACAGCTTACAAACAAAGAAGGTCGAACTGACTTACACCATGCTTTATGGGAACACACAGTGGAACACAATCCCAGATATTTTAAATGATAACATAATATAGTGCGATGTGGTTATAGTATTTGTCATTACATATGAAATATCACTGGATTACATGAAATCATCACAACGTGCACACTGAAAAAGACACACACTCACACAGACAGTGTCTCTCTCCTGTGACCACACACCAATTTTCAGGCCATCACAGCCATGATAAAAAGACACAAGGTGAAGGAAGAGAGTCTCCCTAATGTGTTCTCTCCACAGCAGGGTGCCCCGCCTCTCCTACCTGCTTCCCTTCCCTCTGTTCCTTTTCCCCTTAGGCCCGGCTAGATACATCCACACTAATTGGATTAGCCGTGACAGTAACGCACTACCAGGCCTTGGTATCGCAAACACATACTAATAAATTGCACGAGAGAATTAGCGTTTTCACTATCATTTACGAGATTATAAGAGATTATGAGTGGCAGAATTAAGTAAGTGAGAGGCTCGTGATGAGAGGAGGAGAAGGTTTCTGACCTTGGAACTCTGGACCTGCACCATGGACAGTTGTGCACGGCAATTAGCTGGCAGACTAAGTAGCACACCAGCAGACAGGCTAATAATAGTGTCATTGCTATTAATAATGAGAGTGATAATGGCGCTCGTAATTATGACAGCCATAATCATAATGATGTAAATTATGTTCCGAGTTAGCACTTTAATCGTTGTCTGTGAGTGTGTGTGTATGTGTGTGCACGTGTGTTATGGGTAACATGAAGGTGATGGATTAATTTGGGGGGGGGGGNGGGTGTTTATGATTTAATGTCATTAGAGCCCCGTGTGTGTGTTCATTTGATTATCATTTATGTCGGAGTGTTTTGTTGTGAGGAACTTTTGTCATCTGTCTTGGTATTCGTGCTCTCTCCACACACACACACACACACACACACACACACACACACACACACACACACACACACACATCAAAGTAAGTTGCACCACATTTGAATACATTAATGGGAAACCCTGACAAATTACAAAAATTAATAATCATTAAAATAAGGCATTGTACTTTATAAATAGCTGCTGTCATTAGCTTGTTTTTTTTTAATCAATCAACAACCTCCAGATCTCAGGAAAAAAAAGGAGATTATGAAATGGAGCCTTAGTACAATCCAGACATAACAGAGTATAGCAACAGAGCCTTTCTGTGCATCAAATGTGTATAAATCATGAAAAAAATGTCCCGTCATGTCCTGTCCATAATTTTTCCCAAGCCCAATTAGCATTTTCTACTCATTGCAATTGAGATATCTGCCACATGCTGGGTATGACATACGTGGTCCTAGTAATGCTGTTAGCTAAATACATGCAGTCAAACATGAACAAACCAAATCCAAGTTTTTTGAAACACCAAACACAAATGGGTCGACTGGCCTCCACACACACCTGAGAACGACCAGAGAATGCTGAAACGCATGAGAAAGGAGAAAGTTTCAAAGTGAACGCTGGCGTCGTTTGGGAGAGTTTGAAATAGCTCAGCTGCCATTAGCTTGTATCATTAAATTAACTAGCTAGCTCCCTGCCTAGCTAAAACAACAGGTGCTGGCTAACACAACAGCACCTCCTCAGTCAACTGCTAGATACTTTTGCTACTCTTGGGAGTATTATTGTAGAAATTTTAATGAAATAAAAAATCTGTAACACAGACAGTATGAGTCACTCTTAAGCGTGGTTCATTTTAACGCAAAGGCAGGTGTGACAGTGGCCAAACCAGCCAGCCGCGGAGGCCGCTTCTGATGGTCGCTCTGCGGTCATGCACCATTCAATTTTTGNCAAACCAGCCAGCCGCGGAGGCCGCTTCTGATGGTCGCTCTGCGGTCATGCACCATTCAATTTTTGAAATAAGGCAATGAAACTGTTGGAAACTGCTTCTGTTTCTGCTGGGTTTGTTTTTGTGTTTGGGGGCAGTAAAGAGCAGCTTTGTGCTGCAGCGCGACCTAAAGTTCCAGAGTTGAAGTGTGCAATCATCTTGCGCGGTCATTATGAAAGCATGAGAGCCATGACTTCCAGGACATGCAAAAGATCTGTTCTGGAGTCCATGTCCTCATCGAATCTGCATTTAAAGGACCTTACTGGCGATCATACATGTTTGAGCCTAATATATTCCATTTTCATATACGTAATGTTACTGACAATCATTTCCCAAAACATATTTGTGGAATGGTGAATTAAAAATTTTTCCTACCTTCCAGACCGCCATTGGTTTCAGTTCATCCTGGTACGCTATTAAAATCAAATTGTTGATACTTGAAATGTTCTTTGGATAGGTAATCCAACATCACAAACAAGACATGTATTCAAGTTTTTTTTTAAGGTACGTAATTTTAGTATTTAAGTGCAATTAAAAGCATGGAGTGAATGTATGTCTCCACCCGGTAATATAGTCCCAAAAGAAGACCTACATTTATTGAAAAATTTAAACGACCGTGGCTTCATAAGGCTGCATAACTGTTAGCAGGTGAAGAAGCATCAATTTTTAAGGTGGGTATATCGCTTGAATATTTGATTTTGAAAAATTAAGAGATTTTGCAAACNCATCAATTTTTAAGGTGGGTATATCGCTTGAATATTTGATTTTGAAAAATTAAGAGATTTTGCAAACTATCAGGAAAGCTGAAATACGGTTTTATCCTTTGGGAAATGATTTTCAGTAATGTAACATATATGAAAATGGAACATATTAGGCTCAAACATGCAAAATGGACAGTGTGGTCCTTTAAGCATAAACCAGACCTTACCACTTGTATTGTTTTCTCTTTGCTCATCTTCCTCAAAAAACTGGTAAAGCCCCTTTACCACCTTAGCCGACCACCTATGTCGCTATACCCATGGCTAGCCGTGCATGCACACACACACACGCACACACAGGCAGTATCGCTCATGTACAAGTGCTCACTGATATAAAAACCAGCCTTTCTCTCGTTCGCTCACACTCAGTCACAAATACGCCCACTTGTTTTCACACACATTCTTTTTTTTTTCAGACATATGCATTTGTTTGTACTTGTGTCACTTGTACCTTATGTCAGAAATATTAACTTCCTAACCCTCTGAAACAGAAAAATAATTCACACTTCCCCTTTTATTGCAGCATCAAGCCCTCATCCCCTCATTCTTTTCATCAGAAACCTTCTGTTTCCAGTCCTACCAGTGAGGTTAGAGAACACACTGTTCCAGACTCAACCACATTATTTTCTTCATATCCAGCTAATTTTTACTGGTGCTGGCCGACCTTTTCCCAATGCCTCTCCTCGTTGCTTCCCCTTGACCTTTTGCAAGTCGTCGTGTCTGCTTTGTCCTTTTCTTTCACCCTGAGGTAATATCTCACATTTTCTGGCTGGGTGATTTATTTACTTCCTGCTTCAGCACTGGGCACACACACATACTGTATAGTCACATGCACACACACACACACATACACACACACACTTATTAAAACTGTTTCATTGTGCCAGTCTGACGTTCTTTGCTTTGTCTTTCTTAGTTATAAACACACCTCTGCACACACATACAATGCAGTAATATGGAACTTGGATAAGACAAAATATGACGTGGCCAGTAGGGATGAATGATATGGAAAAAATTTTTTTGTCACGATATATTTTTTTGTATTGATCGATAAGTATAAATCATGGCAAAGATTCTGCTGCATCTCAAGTCACTTGAACTTAAGATTTATTTTAACATTTTCTCTATGCATGTTCTGAACATAAAAAATACNTCAAGTCACTTGAACTTAAGATTTATTTTAACATTTTCTCTATGCATGTTCTGAACATAAAAAATACCAACAATTGTATGAACTGAAAAACTGGAAATTGCAGTCACAACAGATTAAAAAGAAAACATATTTTAAAGCACATATACCTATATTTAACGTGTATCCAAGTAAATAAAAGCAGGCCTTATTTCTGGGCAATGAGGGCAGCATTTACTGTATATTCACCTGTGCAAAATGAATAAAAATTAAATTTTTAATCAGAGCGCTTCAGATGATAAAACAAGTTTGTTGTACAGCTGTGCTTCGTCAGCAAATTTGACAGTGAACATGGCCGCTCTGTTTTGTGTCCAAACTTTAAATAATCAAAATGACGCCACACCGCTGACTTTTTTATTTTTTTTTTTAACTTATCCACGGCATCCACTTTCTGTGGGACAGTAACGGCTGTTGAGCTGTTACTTTCTTCCTCATCATTTCATTTTGTTTTCCTCTGGAGTTTCATCACTTTCTGACATCTTTGTCTGAGTTACGCTCATGTACCACCACACGGGCTGCGGCGTGTTCACCGTTTAGCAAAATGCTGCTTTGAAGAGGTGGGTGGGCTGTTATTATGACACTGCCACCAGATTGGCTAGTTTGCTCCAGTTCTGACAAGCTATTGGCTGTTTGAGCTGCCATTAACTTGCTTTAATTTGTAGTAAGTACTGTGTTTGTAACTTACTGTTGTTAAGTTACTGTTTATCTTAAAGAACCATACCAGTGATTTTGTGTGTTTATGCCCAATGAATACAACTCATACACATACACCCATTTTCCAAAAAATACTACTGGAGCGGTAAATTTTGGAATTTTTTTTCCTACCTTCCAGACTATTGTTGGTTTCAGTTCATTCCAGTACGCTATAAAAATCAACTTTGGCAAAGTAACATGATTTTAGTGTTTCAACACAGATTCAACACGGAGCTACACAGAAGAAAATGCACATTTCAGCTATGGAATATAGTCCCAGGAGAAGACTGCTTGGAGAAAACTAAAATGACCGTGCCTTCTACGATCATGCGTAAGGGTTAGCGGGAAAGACTTTGGATTTTGAGGTGGGTGTACCACCTGAAATTAGGTTTTGAAAGATTAGGGGATTTGGCAGAATAACAGGAAAATTAAAATATGGTTTCGTTATTTGGAAATTGGTTGGCAGTAACATATATGAGGGTAGTATTTTATGGGCTCAAACATGCAAAATTACTGATATGGTCCTTTAAATAGACTCTTAACGAAGTAGGGGCTCATTGCTGTAGACCACATGATTATTTTCTGAGATTTAGATCTGCCACATTCATATTTCTCCAATGAATTAGCCCTCATTGAAGTCTAACTCCCTCTGCGGAGCACTATAATCCCGCAGGATACATGTGGGGTGAAAGGAATTTTACAATTTTATGCGGAACGACCCACAAAATAAGTGACTGTTCCAATTTCACCTTCTTCAACTCCATTTCCCCCTTTAATCTGGTGACTCATGCCTCTGTTTTGATTGACTGTCACTCAGCCTAAGTAGCATATGATTGAGGTTTATTTCAGCAGATTTGGGAACCTCTGTATATATTTGCCGGAGGCTCATTTTCTCCTGCTTTGAGTCAAGCTGTATTCATTACCCAGCACAGGCTCAGTAAATTTGCTGTAGGTGGCAGCAGCTCTCATAGGTGCCACTCTGCAAAAGTTGAAGTTTGCCTGAGGGGCACAGCTCACTTTAAGACACTCTGTCCTTTGATTTCTGAGAGCAGCTTTGCTCTGCTGTTGACCCAGACTTACTATGTGTTACTGTGCTCACTGTCGCAGATATCAAATTAAATACAACTATTAACTCTGCAATTTTATCAAGTGGAGATGAATTATCATAGCCCAAAAATTTAGTTTCTCAAATGCCAAGTTGCCAGAGCCAATAAATGTATCTTTTAATGACTTTAAAGGAATCAGAGCCTGAATTTCTACTATAATTTCTCTCACAGGAGGAATTACAGCAATGCGTCAAATTATATTAGTCGCAAAGGTATACATGGATTAAAATAGGTTGTTAAATATTTGGTTGCCATATACCTGTCAACCTAACTACGTCTTCTTTTGCCAAATTACAGGGCTAATATTAATCGCATAAAATAAGACTTTATGATTTCCTTTTTAAGGGATTTTGACAAAAGGAAGAATAATATAGGAAATAAAATGTTGTTTCCTAAAACTTAGCTTTTTTTTTTTTTTTTTAANGCAAAAAAAAAAAAAATGAAAGAATATAAATCAGTTTATTATTCACTTATTCACAATGAGAAAAAAAGCTTCTGATAACTGTGTGACCAAGCAGAATGTCCACATTATCAGTACTACAATACCCATAAGCCCTGGGGTTTACACTGTCAGCCAACCAATTAACTCCAAATGTTCCTGTCAGCCAATTATGCAGAAATAATGATACTTTGGAATCCCCTACCACCAGCACACACAAATACACACACGGATACACCCACCCACACACGCACACACACAAATGCCACCTTACTTCATCAGCATGCCAGCTACTTTATTTTTATGTGTGTGTGTATGTATGCGTGCATGTGTGTGTGCGTGCTTGGGCGTGCATGTGTGTGAAGATGATGAAATAGCCATCTGCCACAGGCAGGCGTGTGTGAATCCCAAATGAAGACGAGTAGCTGGCTTCAAACGGCAGCAGCCTGTAAATTGTAAATGAACGGGGAGCATTTCTGCCTCCAGGCAACCAAACCTATACCTTCCTACACAGCAGCAGCAGCACCTCACACTCCCCCAGATAAAGAAACAACGGTCAATTACTCCCTTTTCTTCAATTTAATCCCTTCTCGCACCCTTTCTCCTTCCTCTCCATTTCATTTTTTCTTTCTTTGAAGATGATACTATCGGAAGTGGGTCAACAGAGAGCCGTGTCAGCTGTTTGCTGGTATTTGTAGAGTGAAAGTGTGATGTGCAGTGTGTGTGTATGATGTGTGTCTGTGTGTGTTGCTTGAGAGAGAAAGAGTGGAGATTTCCATGGTGTTTGATGTGAGTCTAGCTCTGTTCATTAACTTACTCTCTGGGTCTTGGCGTACTTGTGATCAAATGATATGATGATAACAGTCCGGCTCTAATAGTTTATGGCAATTTAAACGCTTTACTACCAATTTGTGGCTGTTAGAACCAACTCCATAAAACTGAAGATATACTGTATGACTGAAGCAAAATCAAGCATTTTCTCCATTGTAAGTAATACCTTTGATTTTCATATTATTATCCCATTACAGGTAATTCCACAGATTTTTATTTCTTCTATTTGTCAGTCACTTTTCATCTTCTGGAGAATATGAAGATCAGGTTGAAGTTCTGCCTACAACTGTAAGAAATGTTGGCATAAAAAAGAAATATTGTGGTAATTACTAGTTTTTTAAGTCCATTCATGAATTTTTAATGGTCCTGAGGATTTAATCGTCTTTATTTAGATATACTGAGCAATGAACATGATGACATTCTGAAAGATGAAATGTTGGATTTACTTCAATAGTTACAGTATCAGCCGGTCCATACAAAAGTGAGTTAAGTAAAAGTGAAAAGACAAGAAACTGATTTTTGCTCCATGGAGTTAAGTAAATCTAACATAATATATCATAGTGTTATTTTGATTTAATAAATTTGAGTTTATTTATGGTTTAGGATTTTGTTGAGAGCACCAAAACTCACTGCATCAACTTAAGTGAGCTAAATAAATACAACCTAAAGGACCATGTCAGTGATTTTACATGTTTGAGTCCAATAAATACTACCCATATACATGTTATATTACTGACAACCACTTTCCAAAACATACTGCTGGGGCAGTAAATTTTTGAATTGTTTTTCCTACCTTCCAGGCAGCCATTGGTTTCAGTTCATTCCACTAAACTAGAAAAACTGAGACTTGAAACATGCTTGAGATAGGTAATCCATCACAGTGAAATCCAAAACCATTATTTTTTGTTGAAGTTACATAATCTAATCAGCATGGAGCTGCACAGAAGGAAATGTATGTCTCCGCCACCACAGAATGTAGTCCCAGCTTTTACCAGAGAAATTAAAATGACTGCACTTTCCACATGTGAACATGTGTCAGCAGGTGAGACATTGAATTTTAAGGTGGGTGTTATCACCTGAACATTTGATTTTGAAAGTTTAGTGGATGTGGCAAAATAATACAAAAACTAAAATATGGTTTTATATTTTGAAGATGGTTGGAAGTAACTTAATGTGTATGCAAGTATTAATTGAGCTCAAATGAGCAAAACCACCGGTATGGTGCTTTAAGTGGGTCAAGTAAGTACAACTTCATTTAAGTTGATTTTACTAAGTCTCATTTCAAGTCATACAGGCAGTGATGAACATGCCAAACAGATTAAAAAAGTGATTTTTAAAAAAAAATTCAGTCATAAATTAACTCTACTATGAAAAAGCCAATTGTAGTTGGTAAAAAAAAAAAAAAAGTTAATACAAAAAAATGTGGACGATTTTTGTCCTGAAGCAGTAAAGAAATAAACATTCTTTTTCATACTTTTTTTTAATCTACAAAATTCATTCTCTCTCACAATGAATTTGCAATTTTGGATTTTGCAGCAACTATGAAATTTAGATTGGAAAGTGAACAATGCCAATAAACCATACTCTGTTAAAATTACACACAAGTGGAATGTTTTGGCCGCTAAAGTGTGACATCTGCTTTGAGGACAAATTGCCGATTAATACAAAGCATCAAGATATCTGGATCAGAGAAAGCATTAATCGGTCAACTTATCGGCGTCACTTGAATGCATCAGAGACCACAAATCTTTGTTTGAGGTTGCACAGCTACAGTATGACAGCAAAGGTAGCATGTCTCCCTTCAGGGCTTTTTAGTGTCAGTCACAGTCAAGATGCTGTATATAGGTGTTATTAAAACTGTCAATCTGTGTGTGTGCGTGTGTGTGTGTATTTGTGTCTGCATTCATGTGTATGTCTATGTAGGTGCTTGCGTAAGCGCAGGAGTGTATAAACCTCATTCAATAATTGCATATATGGGCTAGTATACAGTATGTGTATATGTGCATGCCAACATTTGTATTTATATTCTACCTTGTGTGTCTGTGGGTTTATGTGGGGGTGGGGNTGGGGGGGATGCTTTTTTTGCCTCTGTACATGCATGGGTGTAGACAAGCTCCACATGAGACCTCTCAGACACAAAGGGGGTAATATATGTATGGAAGGGCCTCTGTGTCCCAGTCTTATGGAAATACAGTCTAGCCCACTGCCTCCATGCTCCCTGGTAATGCTGCTGCTAAACCCCAAATGGACCATTATGTGTCTACAGAGTGGGAGGGTCAAGAGACCTCTGATGGAAATTGGAATGGGGGTAGGGACATATTAATTCAACTTAGGTCCTACACACTCAAAATGGGATACGCTCGTTCCTCAGAGCGCACACAAACACACATCCACACACACCTTGGAGATGCATAGATAACACACACAGACTATGAGCACATACAAATAAGGTAGGCATGCAGGATTTATTCTTGAACGCACACTTATCTTGGACTCGTAAGCCCATGATGGACCTACTCAGTCCCATAATCTAAACTGGCCACATGTTTAGGAGATCAATGGTGTGATTACACCAGAATGACTGTAGCCCTGTCTAGCATTTCCTCCTCTCCTCTCCTCTCCTCTCCTCTGCTCTCCTCTCCTCTCCTCTCCTCTCCTCTCCGACCTTATCTCCCAGGCTTAATCAAATTGCCAGTTAGAGGTAAAGGCTAGTGCTGAAGGTTGGGGATGGAAAGACAGAGAGAGAGAGAGAGAGAGAGAGAGAGAGAGAAATAATGAACACAACCATGCAGCTCTGCTCTCCTTCAGAACAGGAAAGGCATTATAATGGATGTGGACAGACGTTCTCTGTCAGCAGCCAGCGCTCCGTTCAGCCTCTCATCTCCTGCATTAACACCCTCACGCCATCCCTCCATTGCTCCTTCCCTCACTCTCTCTCTCCCGCCTCAACAGTCTGCTGTAACCTCTTGCTATCTTTGGCTGTCAACTTCTGTCCCTCCCTCCTTCCATCTCCCCATTTCTATCCTTCCCCTCTCTCTTTTCTGCTGCAGGCTGACACCACACCTCTTTTTGTTCTTTACTCTTCTTTACTCCCTTTATTTTTCTTCTTTTCTTTCCCCCTCCCTCTCTCTCTCTCTCTCTCTCTCTTTCTTTCTCTCTGCAGCAGTCTCTCGCTCAGATCTACANCCCTCTCTCTCTCTCTCTCTCTCTCTTTCTTTCTCTCTGCAGCAGTCTCTCGCTCAGATCTACATATCTTCAGCAGTAATTGACATTTTCCATTTGCCAGCCTCTTTTCCTATCTGCTGCCAGCCAGCGTCACCAAGGCAACTGCGATAGGGCCCTGTAGTTGGAGAGAGAGAGAGAGAGAGAGATGAGGAGTGGGGGCTGGCCTCTGCGCTGGCTTCTATTCTCCCCTGACACACACACACATGCATACACACATATGCAGACACACACACATACACCACTCCTTTAACCTGACAGGACCCTTGGCAGCCCACTTAGGAATAGTTAATAAGCAAAAAAATAATCATGAAGGTAGCGCTCAATAAGGGCATTTAAGCTAATTTAAGGAATTAATGAGCACTTTATGATCCCCCAGGGCTAAAAGGGTTGGCGAGAGTGGTCATGTGCTCTATGTACACACATATAATACTTTAATATGTTGTATCCACATGGATTATGATATAGAGAGCTATTAAATATAATAGTCATTTCATGTCTTTGTTGGAATTATAAGGGCAGTGTATAGCTGGGTGATATACTGGGGCGCGTTCAGAGAGATGCTATGTTGGTATATCTTCCAGTTTATCTTTGATCTGCCTGTGAACTTTTTTTCTGTTCTTCTATCACTCTGTCTCCACTTTCTCTCTCTCTCTCTCTCTCATTCAAAGCATCTTAGCAACTTAGCCACACACTTACTTAAATACATTCTTTTCAGTACTCTCCTGTGTGTGTGCGTCTGTCTGTCCATGTGTGTGTGGGTATTTCTCATCCTCCCAATTCGTGCAGCAGCTAATGTCTTCATTGAGCTAATTTGTGGTTTTAATTATCCCAATGCTTCTGAAAGGCAACTTTGTCAGCTAAATAACTAGGCAATGCTTCACTGTGCTTCCCTCAGGCCTCACTGCAATTTCAACTCATCTTAGACTAAAGGACATGATACATGGGCATCATTTGGTGTTAATATGGATGAACAGCCTTCACCTAGCATCGGTTTTTCACTGGTAAGTGTATTCATGAGTCTCTAAGTCTTAGCGTGCTACTGGCAATGAAAATATCAAATATTGTGTGTTGCAAATATGATAAATTTAAAGGAATAAATTAACAAATAAAAGTAACTGATGACAAAATTGTGCATTGATATTTGTTTTCCGAATGATCTGCGAGTTTTGAAGTTTGCACTGAGTGTGGAGGCACAAGGAAAGATGAAGATCAATAGTGTGGGATACTGTGCACGAGTGTATGTGTGTGTATTGTGAGACAAACAACAGTGGAACTTGGCAGCAAAAACAAAAGACTTTGACTACAACAAACTTTAGAAAGCTTGTATAAAAACGAGAGGTCAGGCGTGTTAGCCGACGTTGCTGTAATGGCAGATGTGTTGGATGCTTGTTAACTTCATTTATTTGGTGTGTTTGATTTTTATATTCCAGTGACTTCATTGCAACGCAGATGGTGTTTACTAAGTTGTGAGAAAGGTTATGAGACAGGTGAGCTTGAATTATTAAAACATTTCGTGCTTCTGTTGTTCATTAGCCAAATTATTTCAGATGTCTGATTATCATTGTGGGAATAATAATACTGGTGAGTTCATCCAATTTAGTTGTTGAAGTGATTAAAGTAAAACTTAATTTTAAAATGAGCAAATGGTACTTGAAATCTGCTTCTAATCATTAATACACAATTAGTAATATTTTTGCAGATACAAAGAAAAGCAGGATAACATATAACTGAATTATATAGTTTTAACTTGGCATCATTAAAGGAAAATACCATCAATTTGGCATGTTTAAGCCTAATAAATAGTACCCAGTAAAACCGTATTTTAGTTTTCCTGTTTTTTTGTCAAATCCCCGAATCTTTCAAAATCAAATGTCCAGGGAATACACTAACCTTAAATTTTTCATCTGCTAACACATATGTCTGAATGTAATGGAACAGTCATTTTTAATTTCTTGGTAAAAGCCGTCTTTTCCTGGGACTAGATTCCCTGGCAGAGATAAACATTGTCTTCTGCACAGCTCCATGTTGGGCCGATTGAATAAAGTTACTTCGACAGACGTTTTAATAAACACAGTGTGAGATGGATTACTTAGCTCAAGCACCTTTCAAGTCTCTAAAAGTGTATTTTAATAGCATAATGAAATGAACTGAAACCAGTGGTAGTCTGGAAGGTCAGAAAAAAAATTCTAAAATTTATCATTCCAGAAGTAAGTTTTGCAAAATGTCAGTAATGTAAACATGTGCAGATAGTGTTTATTAGGCTTAAACATGCAAAATCACCAGTATTGTCCTTTAAGGTTATAATTAGACTACAACAACAGTAACATAAACGTGTGCGGATAGTATTTATTGGGCTTAAACATGCAAAATCACTGGTATTGTCCTTTATTAGTTTATTTTTATTTTATTTAGTTTATTTGAGCAGGGACCATGCACAAAAACATGAATCTCAAACTGAAAAATGATGCTTTGTACCAGATTTAGCTAACAGCTAATTTCCATCCGCAGTCCCTGGGACTTCAAGGTTAGAATTAGACTACAACAACAGAAACGTAAATGTGTGCGGATAGTAATAATAATAATAATAATAGTAATAATAATAATAATTTTATTCTCATAAGACCCCACGTGGGGTAAGTGAGAAGACCAACACATACAGAATTAATGTGGCAGAGTACACAAAAAAAGAAACAACCAAGAGCACATATGTTCGCCTCATCACATAATACAGACAATAAGTAAATAAATANAGAAACAACCAAGAGCACATATGTTCGCCTCATCACATAATACAGACAATAAGTAAATAAATATTACGTACATATGTTTAAATGTCACTATAATTTCTTTACAAAATTTTGCTAAATTACACTGAATTATGATATCTTTAGAATTACATAACTTATTCATCTTATATACATTTGGTTTCACCCTAGTATATACAGGCAGGTATTTAACTCTTTTCAAATTAAAGTAAGTGCGTTCAAACAAATAATGAAATTCATCACCCAATTTCCCCAAATTACAAAGTGTACATAAATGACTGGCATAATCAATGCCATAGAATCTACCTGTAACCACTGGTATTCTACTGGCTCCACATCTGAACATTGCTAGTATTAATAATAATATGATAGTATAATAGTAATAGTATTTATTGGGCTTAAGCATGCAAAATAACCAGTATTGTCCTTTAAGGTTGGTTGTGTTTTTGGCTTCATTTTGAAATAGATTTAATATCTGTCTTTAAAGTCATTGTTTAAATGTGGTTCCTGTGTACCCTCTCTCATTTCTAGATAAGATACAATTCATTAGCAGCACTGATGTTGAATCTGAACCATAAAGACAAGAGACTTGACCTGGACTTGTTACTGAAAACTTAAGACTTGGACTTGGATTTTATGACTGTGAACACACATATACAATCTGTATAGTTGACAGGTCTCAGTTGTGCATCTCCTTTATAGGGTGAGAAGGTACAACTGCTGAGATGGCGAGGTGGCAGCTGATAGAGGTATGGGGCCACAGAATCAAAAAAAAGATAAGCAGCGGGGCCGGAACCAAGTCTCGTAGGCACAGCGATGGTCTAAATTGAAGATGGGAGATTCCCGTCAGCACTGAGCTTAATACTGCAACCAGCTGAGATTCCCTCTGTAATAAGGGAGGGGATATATGAGATACGCCAGGAACCTTTGATAAAACAACATGTGCACACATTAGTGCATACGTGCACATATCGTATCTTTGTCTATGTTATACATATCTCACATACTACCGGTATGCATCTTGCATGTTGTTAAAAATCCATCCATTTATTGTGTTAAGCAATCTCTCAAATAGGCCTTTGGCATGGCAAAGGCAGAGTTATGAATGACTTTCTCCTCTTCCATCCTGTGTAGCTGCAGTGGGATTGTGTCAGTTTTTACTCGTGTCTGCAAGGACATCTTCCAGGCAGATTTCTCCATTACTTTTTGTGTATGTCTGTGATCACACACACACACACACACACACACACACACACACACCTCACTCACTTTCTCATCTTTTATCCGTGCCCTTCATCAAGGCTTAGATTTCCTTCCTTAATGAGCAACTAAATTATTTCAATTAAAGTGTCACCTGTCAGTCAGACAGCTCCAGGTGATGTTTTATAATGTTGAGCCAACAGCGGAGATCCCTGAATCAAACTGCCAGTGGAATTCATTTCAATCATCGCACCGTACGTGGTTGAACCCAGGGACTCTGACACAATTCCCCAGCCTCCACGGATACACACCTCCTGTACTGTCTTACTTCCACCACCCCTCACTCCCATTCTCATTCCCTGCACCACCAACCCCTCNCCAGACCCCCCACCCCATCTCCACACTTTAATTAGCTGCGGATTAAATTAAAAGCTATATGTTGGCGTTAATTGATTTATCTTGAGACAGGGTCTATAATTACAGGTTCTCAATGGAGAGATCTACGCTGTGACGCTTAGAGGCTTTCCTCACTTCATTGTTCATGCATGTGTGTGTGTTTGTGCATGTGTATGTGTCTGTGCGTGCATGTGCATTTATGTTTTGCCTGTGTTTGTGCATACATGTGATCACCACCGTAACCATAATAAGCATTGTTTGAAGCACTCAGAGTTTAGCAAGCAGGCACCACTCAATGAGCATGGGAATAAAAGATGATGCAAATAAATGTCGTCTCGCCATAATGAAACACAATTACAGCTTTATTAGAAGATGTAATTGCTTTGTTAGAGCATCTCAATTTGTCCTAGTTGTGCACCGTTTACTCTCACCATTATACAATGCACACGCTCATCCATACTTGACCTGCTATGTAATATGTGACACCCCCCCTTCAGTTATTATTCTGCAAGCATGGTGAGTTGTCTTTATTGTCTTTATGGAGAGAAGTGAGCTTTCACTGGTTTGTTGTGAAGTACAATGAGAAAGCCTAAGGCTCTAGCAGTATCACTGGCAATTGGTATTCTGTGGCATACAGAGACATGTGAACAGACAAGCCAACACAGAGACAAACACATAAAGCCTGCAACGGACGGTTTCTCTACACAATACACACAGCAACACGCATAGCAATAAATACAAACAATTTAAATGCAAACACACAGAGACAAGCATGCATATGCACAAACTTTCATGCATGCATATTTTTCTAGCCCAGCTCTTCGCACCCTGCTCATCTAACATGCAAGAAAATTAACCTGCCACACTTCAGCTTTTCTTTTTCCTTTCTCCCTCCTTGTCCATGATATGCAGCCTAATCAGAGTCAGCTGAGTGCTGTGCTCTGTCTGTCACTATAGGCTGGACGACTGGCTGGCATTAGGCCTGAAGGTGTGAAATGAGCCCACTGGGGGCTGTAGTCTGTCTTGAGCACTGGTCAAACAGCTCTGAGAATCATGTGAGAGACAGAGAGAGGGATGGCTGGAGGGTTGAGGGTTGGGGAGGTGGAAGCAAAAGAAAGAGACAGTATAAAAGATTGCAAGTAAAAGGATAAGAGAACAAAGGAGAGAGGGGGAGAGAGAAAAGCGAACAACTCATGTGGAGGATGAGTGGGAGAGGAAGAGGGGGAGGAAGAGGGATAAAGAGAAAGAAGGAGAGATGGAGAGACATGGCTCATCTGCTTCTGCTTTGTGGCTGCAGCGAGATTGCAGGATTTCCTAGACCAGCCAACTGTGGAAGTGAATTTTTCCCTTCTTGTCTCCGCTCACTCCCTCTCTTCCTCTACCTCTCTCTCTCCCTTTCTCTCAAGCTGCCTTTGCCTCATTTTCTCTGTCCCTCCCGTCTCTTTCCTGTCACCAAGCAATGGAATAGATTCCTATTTCCTTTTCGATGTTTTTGTGATATCGTATTATATTCCCTTATCCTCAGTCTGAGGTACCAGTTTTTCATCTTATACCTAACATATCTCTCCACTGTAACCATATTACCTGTTTGTATACTGGAAATGTTATGGAAATCATAAAATATTACAGACTACAAAAGAAAAAATTGCATAGATACATGAGGCATTGAGTTACATCCAGTCATTTTCAAGAAAACATGAATTGCCTTTCTAGCAGTCACAACACAAATAACTACAGACATGCATTTGAATATGTGTTTTGGACATATATGTCCAATGATAGGTAGTTGCATGGTGTTGCATCTTCTTTGGACTGAATGGAATCTATGTGAAAGCCATCAGCTAAGCTCTATTTGAAGACATGGCTTCAGAAACAGAAGGAACATCTTTGTAAACATTTCTCTGAGTGGATGCTTCAGACAGAAATGACAATAACCAGGGGTTTCTGTATGAAAATTATACCAGCCTGTACATTAGTCAATATTGTGACTATTATTAAAAAGGATGCAGACAAAACAGTGGGTGCATGGAAAATGTGATGCAATTGCAATTGCAGCCAAAATTGCCAGCCACAGAGGTCTGCAGGAGCTCGGATTGCTCCTGAGGTTGCAACCGCTTTAAATTTGAAACAACATAAATGCACCTTCATTGGCCAAGCAAAGAAAAACAAACAATGTCGAACAACTTTGACAAGTGACTGGCAGAGGAGGTGAGGAAATACCGAAATACCGCACCTATATGATTCCTCCAGAAGGGAGTATAAAGACTGCCAAGTGGTTGCCAATTCCTGGCAGGAGATAGCCCGTACTCTGAGATCTGAGGAACATTACAATCAGTTGAAGTGGAAAAAATCTACATGACTGATATGTGAAGGCTGGAAAGAAGACCAAATCAAGAAGGGGGGATCCTGGTGGAGCTGAAGAGTTTAGTGCAGTGGTTGTTCTAGTTCTCACAATTCGTGAGGCACAAAGCGACTAACCGGTCAGTTGTCATGAGGGGTTGTCGTGAAAGCACGAGAACCATGAATGCTAGGACATGCAGATGCCTTTTGGAGCCTTAGTTCCCGACTTTTGACCCATCCTCACTATCCTCGCTATGTATGGGATGGGGGAAGGAGGAGCCACAGCACAGTGTTCAGGAGTCAATTCAACTTATGAGGCAGGTGCATCATGCAAACTCCATACAAAAAGGCCCAAGTCGGGTTTTGAACCCTGAATCATGTAGCTGTAGGGTGCCTGCTGAGTTACCCTGTTGCAAATCATCACCAAAAAAACATAGGTAATAACAGTAAGAATAGGAAAAAATGAAAATGATCTTTGCAAGTGTACCATAGTTCTGCTGAGGCAAGCTAGTGATATGTGGTGAAACACAACCATTGCATATCTGGCTAGCTGTCAAAAACCAAAATCTGTTTGCCATCTAGATTACAGTTTGCCAGCCTGCCTTCATCCATCTCTCTCTTCCTCGTCCTCTCAAAGGATGGACAGCAGATTAGGCCTGCTTTCACAGCACTCTGTTATATACCCCGTCCTGCGCTAAGTGACCTATGATTAATTGCACATTATTAACTTAACTGGGATTGTTCTCGAGATACGTAGGCGTCGATAATGTCTGGATTCCTCTTTAATAGGCCACTTCTGACAGTATTCATAATGTGCCATTTGCTCTGATCCCTCCCTAATGTATTCAAGCTTTGTGAAAATTCCACTAATTTAGGGGTGGAGGGAAATGGGCCAAGGGAAAGGCAGATCAGGAACGAGCTGATTCTCCCATCGGTTAGTTAGCCCACAGGCACTGTCTGATGCCTTTGGGGATGGAGGAGAGAAGCAAAGTTTGTTCATGTGTGAAATCCTTATGATCATTCTCCAAAAAGGAGACAGACTTCTTCTCCCCTTTGTTTTAAAGGACACATTCTCACCACACACCTCAATTTTCTACTGTGCAGTGTTTATTTTTATGAACAAGAGCAATTCTCTGTTATGCTGTTAATGATTTGGGGGTGATTTTCAAACGTTCAGTGATGCAGAACAGGTTGCAGCAGAAATAGTGGTTCAAAGCATAAAATCCAGCACATTGTTCCTAAAATAATATTTTGCTTAAAAGATGATTTCCCTTGTTTTATCATACATCAATCGTATGAGTTGCTAAGCAGTTGGTACGTGCTTCTAAGCTGGTATCTAGAGCATTTTACTTGCTTGTTTTAAATTGAAAATTAAGTACATCATAAGAGATACCTGTATATTTATATATTTTATATTCTCAACTTCTCGTGACCAGTGCATTCGATCTCCCATCTCTAGTTTCAGTCAGGCCACATACAGTACGCTGTATTGCCAAACTGATGTGCAAGCTGCTGTCAAACACACTTCACTGAAACACTTCACTTGACCACCTTCTTCTTCAGTTTTGTTAACCTTCCTCTTTCCAGTCTGCTGTGGTTTTTACACTCACACACCCCATATCTCCAAATGAGGTGTCCACACAAGACTGAGTTCATCTCATGTCTGGTTCAACACCCAAGCCCCCACATCAACCCAGGCACACACACACACACACACACACACACACACACACACACACGTTGGCTTCACTCACTGTCCATTAGTACCTCTGTAACCCCTTTCCTTCTCCGTCAGGTGTGTTTCTGTGTGTCTATATATAGATATATACAATATGTACAGATGTATGAAAAGCAGCAGGGCTTATCTTCTGTCACTGTGTGATGTGGCGTGAACAAAGGCAGCGTCCACATGGCCCCAGCCTGCACAGCAGCAGGACCGTATACATTGTGCCACTACAAAGGGAAACCCCTAACCGGCTGCCTCCCTGTGTAAATCCCACCGCTTTCACCAATTACGCCTGGGAAGAAATGCGCTGTTTGTGTGCTGTCTACTGGTATTTACCAGTAGATAGAGTGTCAGAGAGAGAGAGAGAGAGAGAGAGAGAGAGAGAGAGAGAGCATATTGTTTAGTGGTATAGCAACTGTGGTACAATATGCTGGAGCTGACATTTATGACTGTTTAGATAGCCATAACCACAGCAGGCGGTGATGGTAATAATGCTGTGTTGACATTAGCCCAGGTGGGAATATGTCAGCGTTGCGTCGCCACCGCCTAATTGCTACTTCTATTGTTGTGTAATTAATGCTTAATTAGGAAGCTCGCTTCAATCAGCGGCGGGGTCGTTAAGAGAGGTGTCGTGCACATGGTAAACAAATGTTACCTTTACGAATGCAAATCGAGCTGTTGTTTTTTTTTTTCTTGTGCCCTCTTTTTGTCCTTGCGCCGCCAAGCATAAGGAACGAAGGTACCGAGGCATCCATCTTGAGCTGGCTGTGGGTGCTAAAGGATTGAACAGGGGAAAAGATTCTTTTCTGGTGCCTTGCATTGGTGCTGAGTTGCTATTTTGTGTCTTTGTTTCTGTCTTTTTCATGGCAGCTCCAATGTGGTATATTATGTGCTCTGGGTTGTTATTTTGAGATGGATTCCCCCCATGCCAGGATGCTGTCACACTGCAACCTATAGAGGTAGGAGGGGAAAGGAGGGATGGAGTGAGGGGAGGAGGGCGAGAGGGTATAGTCATTGGAGAAAGAGGTGGATGGAATTTGTGTGTGTGTGTGTGTGTGTGTGTGTGTGTGTGTGTGTGANGGGGGCAGAGAGCATGCAGCGTGCAGCTGGAAGAGGCTGAGATGAGCAGAGGCGTGAAATTGGCACTGCACCGTCCACCACCCACAGCCCCCACCCAACCTCAACCTCAACTCATCACACGGTTGCCCCCTCCACTCCATTCCAGCGAGGAACGGCTCATGTGAGCAAGTCTAGTTGTCGAGTATATGTGTGTCTGTTTGTATGTCTGTAAATGTGTTATCCTAGTAAGCTATATATGACACTTTGGCAGTTATATTTGCCATGCCCAAGTAATGCATTCTTCAACTCCCTCTCCACATATATCTCTTCATTACACGCACTCACACACACACACACACACATACACACACACACACACTGAACCCATCCTCCCTGCCCTTCGAGTGGAGTGGTCATAACTCACCTTAATTGTATTTGGTAGGTGGTGCTCAGACGTAGAGTGCATGGTGAAATGTAGCTGAGGCCGTGAGGGAGCAGTAATGGGACTGAGGGCGAGGTGCTGGAAGGAGGGAAACCATCAACCTCTTGGCCCCTGAAAACACACATTATGCATTTAAGGTGGACACACACACACAGATGCTCATACTCATTCAGGTTGCATTACCTGCATGTAAACTCTGATGCAAGTTAATAAACACAACATACACTTATAACTGTAACAGTCAGTCGAGCTCAAACAAAATCATATGCATATGTATAGTATCTGTCGATTTTATATGTACGTACACGTGCATGTCAAGTTCATATTATTACTTATACGTGAATGTACATTTGCATGTCCAGGCACACACACCTACATCTTGCCCTTTCCCCTTTATTCAGCCTTATCCTGGACTGTTCCTGGACCTTGAGACGTCTCAGTCTGATTATACTGAAGTGTTTACATGGAAAATGCTAATAACATTTTTGCTCCTTACATGGTTTATACTGCCTGTATAATTTCAGACATATGCACAGACACAGTCATTCTTTCAAACCCGTGTCTGTACACATGCACACACTTCCACTATTTCCTCTTGGACAGCCTTGTTAATCAGTGTCATAGTAAATCAGAGGCCTGGGGTACATGGGTGAGGGGAATAATATTCTCATTCGTAGGCGAGGCAGTTTTCTCTGTTACTGTGTAGCCTGTTCCCTGGCAATTAAAGTAACAGTCACTGCTGTGCTCTTCAGCCTACTGTGAATTCTCCATTGTCACTCCATTAGTGACTAACCTGGGAAACCTGCACTCAAGATGACACACACCAAAGGAAGCCAGTACGAAGCTAATCAACGTGGTAGGAGCTATTGGAGGAACCATTATGAAGTATTTATCTGTACAATCCCGAGGGAGAAGGATGAAAAGGGATGGCATACAACTACTTGCAAGAAAAGAATCTGCCTTAATACGAGCAGATCATGGCAAACAGCAGACCATGTTTGCGATGATGATATCATCTAGAGATTAGCTCCTCTGTTGCTTCATAGACAGTGAACAATGAAACAGCTGATGATAGCACTCGTTATACTTAATTTTGAGTCACTAATTCATATGGACTCCACGTGTACTGGAGAAGGCACATGGTTATCTGGACTGCAGTAGAGGGGAGTAGATCTTTCTCGTGTTGGCAATTTTGAGTTTTCAAATGCAGTTATATCTCATAACAAAAAATAACGATGTGTTAATTTAGGGGTGCCGGTGCAGAATACTGTGGTGATGTTCATGTTAATGCTGGCTCATTGACATGGCTAACTGGCACAAATAAATCAAAAGGGGCATTCACTATTGTTAATAGTTACACTTGTGCTTGTCCTGTTATGACAAAGAATATTGGCCATGAGAAAGGTCAATCAAGCATTTAAAATGTGCACGTGTGAGTCTTGTAGACTTTTATAAATTTATGCATACTGTATATATTCGAGTATAAGCCGAGGTTTTATTATCAAATTTCACAAAGCAAATCGGGGAGGTCGGCTTATACATGAGAAATTCAAATTTGATCCCAGATGATGAAATTTCCAAGGGTGGAAATACAAATATGACCCATTGCCACTACCCATGGAAAATAGTTTAAATCATACCTTAGAATGAGATATTTCCTGACAAAAAAATCTTATCCAGATGACATTTGGTGCAGCGGCCAGTAAGCACTATTGTGATTGGTCAAAGACAAAAGAATAGGCCAGTCAGAGACGACCTTATAAAAGTGGTGTTTCATAACTTTACTTGGTAGTCTCATTCAACATCATGTTTTGTGCTTTATTAGCAAGAAGCTTGAGATAACATGCAACATAGAATGGAAACTACATGGACTCAGAAGAGGAAAAGAGCATCATATGAGGCTGGTTTCAAGACACGTTACATAGAGCAGGACTGGAATGAACTGTTTGGCAACTCAGACAAGGAAGAGAAATCTTGGAAAAGTTAATGTCAGCTAATGTCAGTTACGGTAATCAGCTGTTTACCGGTACCAATACGTGGATTAATTTAAGAAAATCACAGGAATACTATGACAATACCCAGAAAAATAGGTAATTTGCTAAACAATTAAATTGATGGAAAAACATCAGGGGGTCGGCTTATATATGGGTTTCTTTAAAAATCTAAATTTGCAGGTCAAACTCACGGGGTCGGCTTATAGTCCATGTATCAGTTCATGGATGTGCATGTGTATGTACGTGTATGTACAATGTGGAACGGCACTTAAAAGAACAAAGATTTGCCACCATTCCTCCCTGTCCCTATGGTAACAGGAGGGTGTTGGATGNGGGGGGGGGGGGGGGCAGATGTAGGTAAGAAGCCAACTGACTTTTCATTGCAGCCTTCAGCGCCCAAGTAGAAGAAAGAATAAACCTCTCCATTGTTATCTTTTCCTCGTCCTCTTTCAAACCTCCCTTGATGGTCAGAAGAGAAGAGGTACTTCCAACCAGGTCCTACTTCACACCTTCAATTTGTCTTTTACTGCCCCCACCGCCTGCCCTCCCTCCTCCTCCTCCTCCTCCTCCTCCTCCTTCTCCTCTCCTTCTCTTATGCCAATGCCCCTTCCCTTCCTTTTGCATATCTTCTTCTCTCATCTATCTTTCTGTCTCTGTCACTTGCTCTCTCTCTCTCTCTCTCTCTCTCTCTCTTTCTCTCTCTCTCTTTCTCTTTCTCTCTCTCTCTCTGTCTCTCTCTCTCTCTCTCTCTCTCTCTTTCCTGGTGCAAGGTGATGGAGGCGGGTGTGTGGGGGTCTCGGAGAGCACGCCTCAGGGATTATACAGCCCGCTCACATGAAAGATTCATGATGCTTAGGAGTGTGTATGTGTATATGTTGTGTATGTGTGTCCCTCACGCTCAGACACCGACTGGAAAAAGGGAACAGGGAGAGACAGAGAAAAAAGGAAAGAGGGCAGGGTACACGGGGGTGGTACAGAGTGTGAGACAAATTGAAGGTGCACAGCAGGACTGACTCTCCAGGCTGCGATTATACTACAGGCTCCCTTACACACATTCTCAGATGCCATCTTGGATAAGCTTACACAAATGGCCAAAGTTTGGAACATCCTGATATTCCCTGCAGTAACAATGACTTGCGAGTTACTTTTGGGAAGAAAAGACAAACATGTTGTGTTTCTTGCTGCACATGCAAGCCAGTTCATACCACCAATTCTGTACCTTTTCTCCTGCTTGTCACATTTTTGCAGTTTTTGCTGAATGTTTTTTTTTATGTCCTTCTTGAGTGTGCAATTGTGAATGTGTTTTGATGTGTGTGGTGTTTTTATGTACAGGTGATGAACCAATTTCCCCACTGGGGATCAATAAAGTTACTTATCTTTAAGTTACTTACCTTACCAGCCTGTAACTGTTTGCAATATGCAAAAGGAGATCAAGTTCAACATTAACAGAAATATAGACAGCTCAATATGATAGAATAGCATGGTAAAAATTGAGTGAGTGAAACTGATAACTCAGTGTCCAGATGAGGCATCAGGACACTAAACAATATCACTTTTTCCTTGTCACTTTTTTTTTCTCCCTCTCTTTCCATCTCTGTATACTCTCTTCTCTTTCTTACCAGGTAAGACCATGCTGGCACAATGAGCAAAGGTAGCAAGTTCTATGAGCTTCTCAGCAAGAGGAAGTGTGTCATTGCCGAGTGTGTTTTGGTGCAGGACAAATCTATTTGTGTGCCTTCACCTTGGCAGTCTGTCTGAGCACAGGGAAGTGGGGATAAGTGATAGTGGTAGTGGTGTTAGTGTGGTGGTGGTGGTGTGTGTGTGTTTATCTAAGCCTTGCTTGATGCTCTAATAGCCCCTCGCAGGCTTTTCCTCCCTCTCCAGTATCTTCAAACACATTGCATTATGGCTGCTTTTGATTGCATTTCAGATTAGGAAGCGGTGGTGGAATAAGCGGAAGAGTCAGACAGACAGGGAGAGTGAGGAATGGAGAAACAGGGAGAAAGAGATGGATGAGGATGGGAGATATAGAACGTAGAAAGAGAGGAAGGGCAGATCAAGGGGAGAGAGAAGAGACAGACAGCTAGGGAGGATGAGAGAGAGCTTAAATGAGAGACAGACAGATAGAAAAGGGGAAACAGGAAAAACAGTGAGAAAGAGCCTCCAGGGGAGTGTATTATACGGCCGTTACCCCCCTCTGGAGCAGCAGCGAATGGGAGAGGCTGAGTTCCCACTATTCCACTGACCTTGGAGGTCAGTCAGAGGAAAGCAGCATTAATCAAACTGACGCCCAGGCAGAGGCAGATGATAGTAGGCAGCAATGCTCACAACACCCCCCCCAACCCATCAACACCACCACTAGCATCCCCTCCAACCCCGCTCAAACACACACACACACACACACACACACACACACACCTANCCACTAGCATCCCCTCCAACCCCGCTCAAACACACACACACACACACACACACACACACACACCTACCTCCCCTAAAGTTTATTTGCATCCTTCTCTCCTTTTTAAATTCACTGTGTATCTTTATGTTGTTTTTGCTTTTTACACATCACCCTCTCACCCCATTTTCCTCTCTTTCTCCTGCTTTCTTTCCTGTTCTCTGTCTTTTTTTTACACCATCCATCTCTCTCTCTCTCTCCCTCCCCTCTCCCTACTTCCCCTTCTTTGTATGCCCTGAACCCTATCTGGATCTCAGGCTACAAACAGTGAATTAACCCATCTCCACCCTGTGTTAATGGACTTCTAAATATCAGCCCTAGCCTGTGGATATGCCACCAACATTCACATGGATATGGGATTGAATTAGTTGCTTCTAGCCACTGTCAGACGTGCAGATATTGATTTGCTTGTTTTGCTCTTTGTGTTGGTGCATATTTTGTGGAAATGGCTCATGGGGATTCAGATATGGGTATTTGTTTGTAATGTATGTGTATGTATACTATGTACAGAGGTATCTGAAAAATGACATGCATGACAGATCTCAGGTATCGGCCTATTCATGTGGCCTTTATCTCTGTTATGTCAAACATACATGGAAATAGAGAAGCAATCATAATTGATACAACATGATAAAGTGTTGATTCACATGCAGATGTAATCTTAGAAATAGTCCATTTATTGGAGAAGGATATTTAAAACTATTTAACTATTAAACTATTATTTAACTATTTAAAACTATATTTATTTAAAACTCTTTAATGGCATGCTTGAGCAATGTTCTACCATCCTGTTAGCCTGTAGGGTTTTTAATCCTCTATGGGATCATAACAAAGTTAGTCCAATACATGTATCTCCCTTGTTTCTACATTTAGGGATCTCCTGTTTGGAACTACAGCAGGACATCCCTGACCAGAATATACTGTTGTAACCAACCTCTCTCCCTATCAGCAGTACACAGCCAGCCAGCCAGTGAAAAATAAAGTCAACCAACAAAAGTGTACGTGTGGTGGATCTGTGTGTCAGTCAATAGAAACCAATCAATAGAGGCAGGGCACTTGGTATATAAGGTGTGTGTGTGTGTGTGTGTGTGTGTGTGTGTGTGTGTGTGTGTATGTGTGTGTATAGGTTGGGGGAGGTGGGGATTGTAGGAGGCTGGGTTAATCTGTGACTGCTCTTCTGCACTGATGATAGTATTGATCTGGTGAAGATCATCTGAAGGTCAGGATATGTTGTCTCTGTTTGGGCCACCGTGATCTTAATACACTGTCTGGCCTTTCACTACTGATATATAACCGCGAGTACGACTTTATTTCGAACAGAAACATGCATCATTGCAGTGAAAGACCTATAAAGACCAAAGCAGGAGACAGGAAAAATTATCTCTTGCGTCTTGGTTTTACAGGTAAGATGCTAAAGCTAAGGTAGGCAGTGTGTTTCTGCCACTGTTTTGAGTAACATGTTAATGGAACAATTTGTAACTGGCATTCATTTAATCAGTTTTGATAGAGAACACAGAAATAAGATATTAAAAAAAAGTGGACCCAGTGATGTTGCATTTGATCGACAGTTCTACTACCTTTTCTGTGTGGGTCATTATCATCATTTCAGAATGGCGAAACAGAAACTAGGCTTGTTAGTACTTAATTATTCATTTGAATCCATAAAGGCAATCAATTAAGCTTAAGTGTGTAATAAATCTGATTAACCAGTCAGTTCCCAAAACACCATAAAATCCATGCAGGTCTTATGCCCTGGTAATGAGTTTGCAAGTAGGGAGGGGGAAGGGGCTAATAACTGAGGGTGCTCTCCCACAAATACACACATGCATATGCACACATACACATACAAATGACTGCTGTGGTTGATGTTTTTTTCCCGGGTGATAATTTGACGTATTAACTATTGGGGATGAAAGATAAGCAGGGCTTAATATATGCTAATATTAAGGTCTGCGGCTTGTAACAAAATAAAGCAAGGTCATCAAAAAAAGGCGCACTTGTAATTAATAGATGAATACATTATGAAAACAATGAGTCAGTTCAGAAACACTCATTAACAAGATAAGAAATTTGAAATGAAAACAGAAATGCTAACGTTAATGTGTTGACAAAAAAGAGCTACTATATTCAACCCTGAGATGCTGCTAATGCAGTGTGTGTGTACATTGATTGGGTGAATCTGCCGGCCTCTTTTCCACCACCGCTATTTGTATCATTCCTCATTATTCTCTGACACACTCGCTCGCTCCCTCTTTCCTCTCGCCCTCCCTCCCTTCCGCTCTCCTAGCCGTCTTCTCTCCCTCCCTCTCTTGCTGGCCTTTACCTGCTTGCTCATCTCAGGGGAAATTACCACAGCTCAGAAACGCTGTCCTACTGCACTGCAACACTCCTCTCTGCTCTGCCTCTCTCCACCCATACCGCACACACACACATATGGACAAATACACACACATGTGGACATGCACTCACACCCACATACACAAACACACCCACACACACACATACAGAGGCTGTATAACCCCTACCCCACCCTAGCACTGCCCCTTTAACAGCCTCTGCATAGTGTATTTCTTCTTACTATTGTACTGCCCCATAACATATTATGTACTATATAGAGGCAAAGTAGTATGATTTTTGTTGCCAAGTAATGTATTGCACTAGTCCACATAAAAATAGCTTGAGTTTATGTCTATATCCCTGTGCTTTTATGAACAAATACATATATGTGACTGTAACTGCAGGCATGTTTGTATGAATACTAATGTGTTTGCGTGTACATGCCAATGTGTTTGTACATACTGTATGTGCATGCATTCGTGTGTTTTTATGTGTTTGTGCATCTGGTTCCCTAACTAATGGCTTTTATGTGTACGGCCTCCTCTGTTGTGAGTGATTCACTCTTTAATCTTAATAAAAGTTAATGAAAAGGATCCCTCCTCATATGGACTACCCTGCCTTCAGCTACATGCAGTCTCTCTTCCCTCCTTCCTGGAATACACCCCTTAGAGATGAGCAATCTGCACAATGCCCCATCTTACAAGTCAATAGCATTTCACCCCTCTGCTATTATTTAATGGATACGCACTTCAATCAATCAGAGAGAAAAACTCACAAAGAGCGTTTCAGCTCAAATACCCAAAGTACTACTTGCAAAATTTGCCTTGGAGTAGCAAGAATGAGATTCGTAGTACAACATTCCTCGTCTATGTGCAGTTAGGATATAGTTTCATCTGATTCCTTCCACTGTCTGGATTATCATCATAACAGTCCTGTTGCATACTGTATGTCAAGTCATGCCTTTGGAAATGTCACTTTGAGTGAAGCAGCAGCAGCTCTCTGTCTGCATTTTGATTACTCACAGGCATAAAGTTCAGGCTGTGGAGGAGGATTGTGTATTCACAATCAATACCAAAATACTGACACCCCCAACTCATCAGTCATTCTGTATCACACAGCAAACTACAAATGTCTTCTTTTAGAATACAGTGTCTAGATAATGAGGATTTAAAACCAAGATCTGCTTTTTGCCTCAGTGCTGTCATGAAATGTTTGGCTGCTCCTCAGATCATGTTTGTATGGTTAATTCCACAAGATTAGATGTCAAGATGGTGTATCTGGAGTGAGGCATTGTAATTTAGAGCAAAGCATAAAATAGATTTTGAGTATTGAAAATGGCTGAAATTTTATTTGATCCCGTAATTTTAGCTGGTCTGTCATATGTTATGGAATATACTGTAGTTTGACTTCTGAAGCAAATATAGCTTGTTGGGATTCTTTTTTGCGTACTTTGTGTGAGTAAATGTGTGTAATTATTAATGTTTCTGGATGCGTGGGAAACATGTTTAAATGATAACATGTAACCATAGAATGCATGCATTAAGTATGAGTGTGTATATGAGCATAGGCATGACAGTCTGTGTGGATCTGTGTGTATGCATATGCATTCTTGTATGGATTCATGCCTGCATGCGTATTTCTGTGCAAGTATGTGTGTCTGGCAGACTCAGACGGCAGGCTTGAAATTAAAACCTTATGCGGAACGAAGCTCATGATTGGACTGGAATTAAAACAAAAGGCAGAAGAGTGCACTGAAAAGAGGAGAGAAGAGATGAGGAAAAATAGAATGGTGAAAGAAAGACGAGGAGGAGTGTATTGTTTGAGCAGGGAAGGAGTGAGTGATTGCCGTCGCTGCAGTTCTAGAGCTTGTGTCTGGGCTGTTTCTTATCAGAATGTCAGACGGACCTTTCCCATTGGCTCGCTTCTGTCAGCAGTCTGCTTAAATGTGAAAGCAATTAAGGAAATTGGTGGAGTCAAAGAAGCATCCCATAGTCAAATAAAAGAATAGCTGTGATGAGTTGGAGAGTGGATGTACACAAGCTAGGATGTACGTGCACACACATACACATTCATGTGTGCATGCAGAATTACACTCGCTCTGTCTTTTTCCCTCATATACATGAATACACACTTCTAAGTTGTTCTTCCCTTTGTTGCTAAAGATCATGACATGCCACAAATTTCATCTCCCTCTTTGGTTATTATATGATAACATTTTAACAAGAAGAAACAAGCTAAATGTAGCTACATGTACATGTATACATGTAGCTACATTTATTTTACATTAGGATGTAATAAATGATTGCATGATTCCAGGTACTCTTTGAGACAAAAAGTTTACTAGGAACACAGCAAACTCTTACAGAGGGTTCCGTAGTCTGTGATTCAGTCAAGTACATTTTCCTCCAGGCACTTCTGAAGGCACTCCCCTCTGCTCTCACCTCTCTTAACCCTGAGTTTGGAACATCTGCTTTCTCCATTCAGTTGAAGCTTGATTTTTTTAATAGCTCTGGGCATCTTGCCTTGAAAAGGAGAAATAAAACTTTGGCCGGGGCCCTTGGCTTTCTCATTAGCAGTCCCTCTCAGTGATGTATAGGAGCACAGAAGTCTGCTGAGAGGGTTCTTGCTGGTCAGCTTTTGCCTTTGTGGACCATAGCCTTGACCTCTTCCCACCATAGTCTGTTGCTGTGTGTCTAAGGCCTGGTCATTTCCATAAGAAAGAAGTGCAGAGAATGGACAGGGGCCACTTTTTTTTTTTTTTTTTNCCCAACCCCCATTTCTGGCCATCATGCAATACAGAAATTATCAAAAAAGGTCATTGTAGGTAGAGGAACTTTCTGTTCCCAAATTATGCATTCACCTTCATTTAAATTTGCTAAATAAATGTCATGATGCAATATCCAAATTCTTTGTAGTCCTTTGCCAGTTAGAGTACTCTTTCATGCTATTTTGTCTTATGAGTTACATATTTCAGAATATTATGAAATACTTATTTAGGACCTATAGTGTGTCTACCATAACCCCTATGAGTATTATCCTCCCTGAATGTATAACAGCGTCACATTTGTTCACCTGAAGTGATCAGTATTGGCTGCATGCCTCAGTATTTACCTTGGAATATGAGCTGCCTGCCTGTCCATCCTGTGGTGGAGACCAGGAGGGGGCGGGACTGAGGGCTGTAGGCGGAGCCAGCATCTAGTGTTTTGGTTGGGCGGGAGTGATGTATCTGGAGTCACTTCCTGGTCTGTCTGCTGTGTGGGAGGAGGAGAGGGACACTGCAGTGTTGTTAGTTTGAACAAAATGGCTGCGAGACCACTGTGAACGAGAGCTCACTGAACGCCTACCATGACTGTCCGCTCCGCTGTCTGGATCCACACAGAATGTATTTCCCCGGAGTCGATTCTCTCTTTGCATTCGCGGTAGCAAGCCTGTCGCTAGCCGCCCAGCTGGCGACCTAAACAAAAAAAACATTCTTTTGCACTTTAAACCAAGTTGGCTGGCTTGCCAGACGGCCGTCGGCTTGCTCTAATACGCCAGAACTCATCGGCGATTTTGACGAAAACTGCCTGATTTCTCTGGTTTGCAAAACCTCGTTACGGTCGACGACTAAGGTTAACGCCGACCAGCTAACATTAGCTAACATCATTTAGCTGCTTTTAAAAGTCAGTTTTATTCGTGTTCGTTTTTTGTTTTGTTATTAGTGGTGCTTCGTCCCCCTCCCCGCCCCCATTATATCGTGGCGTTTTAACAAACTGTTTTCAAACGAGTGTAATTTTACGGCATATTTTTATATATTTTATTTTTTATTGTTATTTTTGCTCAAAGCATAGCTAAAGTATTTGCGTGTTTATCTGGCTGAGTAGCCGCTGTTTACCTCGGTATCTTGTCACCAAGCTGCATCAGCAGCAGTCTGACTCTTTAACTGCGACTGAATTTTTGCTCCTCTTTTTACGGGTAACTTTAGAAAAGACATCGAAGAATGCTTTTCTGCATCATTTTCTGCCATGCACCGACTCTTCACTGAAAGCTGCCAAAGCTGTGGTTAATGCAAGGTAAGTTTAAAACCACATACGTAGCGTTTCTCTAGTGACATTTTCACGTGTCATTGCTGCAACTGCCAAGATAAATAATATAAAATATCTATAGTCAGAGGACTACAACTAACTTGCTATCTGTATCACTGCATCGTTATTCCGACCTTTAACTTGTGTCTCAACGTTAGCTCATTTGGTCCAGTTAACTAACCATAAAGTCTTTTCTTTTTCAGCAAAAATCAAGAAGTTTTTACCAAATAATTTTAAAATCCTATAGAAATAAAATTTACGATCACTTGTGACACAATTCAGCGATTTCTCCACAATCATTATCATGTTTGCATTTCCACGGAAATCAGATAATCTAAGCGATAAAGAGACACCCTAGACTCCTAAAATGGGCTTCTGGGCTTCCCATTGAGTTTTGTAGGGATTCCCTGAAAAATGAATAGTATTTTTTTTTTATTTTTATTTTTTTATTTCAGGTCAATGAGAAAATCTTATAGAAATGACTGTTTGATCAGAGATTTCCTTCTCTTTGCTGTACCCTATCACTACATTAATGGTAGCTGTGCAATTCTCTATTACACCATACCTAGTAAAAACTATCTTCTTCCATAAGCTGCTTAAGGGGTTAATGACTTAATGCGTGTTTATTTGTAGGGCCTTGACATGAAAATGTTAGGAACTTTTGTGTTATATCATACCTCTCATGATTGGCTGAATGGGACTGGAACACATGCAGTACATGTGAGTGTGAGTGTGTGTGAGTAATATGAGGAGTTGTCTTTCAAAGGAATCGTGGAATTGTAATTTTCACTTTATTGTGGTGTGCTGATAGAGCTCTGTTATTTTGAGTTGACTTAGTATAATTGTAATATGATGGTAGGACTAAATAATATTGTTAAATGCTTTGTTTTATTTCTATATATCGTCACTTTGTGTCTGCAGTGGTTTCTCAACGTGACAGAGGCACAATCTTGTTTTATATAAAAGCCCCCATCATTGCCTTGTCAGTCCTTCTTAGCGTTCGTCTTTTGTTCGTTCTATAGCCGTATCATGTATCTTGCAGACTACCGTAAATTCCACTACACTGATTCCAAGTACATTATTAAACATAGCTGTCCTGTCTCTCTCCCTCCACCCCATGCTCGGTGAGAAAGCCATGGATTCTGATTGAACTGTCGCCTTCCATTGCATCCCCCCCTTCCTGCATCCTGTCCCCAGGCATTGGAGTATAGCTTTTAAAATCTCTTCCGCGTGTCTTAATTGAAGTACATAATTTCCCGTTCAATTTCAAACCCCGTTTCCCCCCCTCTGACATCTCTGTCACCACAGCCTTATCTCCATCGTCACACACCAGTGCAGTGATGAAATGAAAAATACGTGGCAGCAAGAGTGGCACAAATACATGTGTACATTGGTAGACAAATGGGGAGACCGTCTTTGTGGGCATTGATTTGTTTTTTTACCCAACCAATATGCATGGCTCTAGGTGTGTTTGTCTTTCTGCAAATGATGCATCTGATGTGTTTCTGAATGTTTGTGTGTTTGAGGACACACAGTGAATACCCACTGTGGAATGCATAATGTGCTTACCGTGGGACCATATATGCATTTATATCAGGCTCAAGGCCCAGGTTGTTGGTTAATGTGCTGCAGTTGTTAATCAGGTTGGGAGGCGCCTCCGATGTGACCTCGACACCCAGCTGGCTTACAAACAGACACACACAGACCTCTGTTATAACTCCGGGTCAAGGGTCCTCCTTTCCATACACACGTCTGTCTTTCCAAAGGCATGCAGAGCAAGCAGTGAGGGACTGTGAAAAGATGTGGAAGGGGCCCTCTGGTGTGTGTGTGTGTGTGTGTGTGTGTGTGTGTGTGTGTGTGTGTAAAACTAGTGAATAGGCAAGCAAAAAGAAGTTCTAAAAGCCTGGTTACTGGAGGGAGACCACTAGTTTCTTAAATATCGGATAGTTAGGTCTGTATCTTCTCAGTCACAACTGTTTTTATAACCATGGTGACCACCACTATGACCACAGCAGCTGGCTTGATTGGAGAACACTCTGGCAAATTGAAAGTGTGTGTGCAAGTGTTCAGTCACAAGTTCCAGGGTTACTCTGAAAGCAAGGCACGTTTTAAGGTAATGAAGATTTAACCCATGCTCTTTTTTTTTTTTTTTTTTTTTTTTTTTTAAACCCTTCTTACATGTGTTTCAGCCAGTGGATTAGAATAGTATAAAAGGCTACTGTTGCTATGTGTGGATCCCAAGAGAATTCATAAACTCATAACAATTCATAACTGCAAGGAAAATGTAAGTTGTCAGTCAGTTCCATCATCAAACAATCTAGGCTTAGAAATTGAAGTTGAAGCATTTTGGAACTCTAATTTAGCTTATCTTTGGGTGCTTCTCAGTGTAGAGAGACCCAATTGAGAATTCAGTCTGCCATACTGGAACTCCAACTAATAGATTATGTTGCATGCTACTTTTGCCATTTTGACAACATACTGGCAAGAAACCTCAAAACCATTTTGGCTCTAGATCCAGCTAGACTGTTGGCATCTAGACATTGCTTTAATTAGAGTGTATTATAACAAAGCCATGAGGACAAACCTTGGCAGCAATTTTGGCTGCAACCCCTAATCACGAAAGGGACAGGATCATTTGTTTAAAAGGAAACCCAAGACTTACTTCCCCTTATCTGACCCTTTACAGACCAAACATGAGTACTAACCTAGTCCTCAGGTTGCTATCATTAGCCTACCGGGACAAACTGAATTTGGGCTGTCTTGCCTTGTGTCCCCTTACACCATTTTTGCTGTTGTGTTTTGCTTTTCCAGTTTTGTACAACAAGTTAGCCTTTTGCCTCGGGGACTACAGTTCCAAAACGGTTCATTCAATCCCTTGTCAAACCTTTAGCGTTGACCCTAGTAAATTCCACTTAGCTACGCTTTCGGAAAAGTGGCATCTGTCATCTATCCCCTTTTCCCTGTCATTGACCTTGGCCATCCCTGACTGTGGTCGAGACTGAGCCTGTGATTATGAGGCTTTTTAAACAACCGGCACAGTCTTGATAGATAACATGCTTGACACCACTGCGGGATGCTGTTCCAGCAGGGGGGGTGTTGACAGTGGAATCAGCTGGATTCAGTGGGAGGTTCACAAAAGCTATTAGCCTCTTCTTCCTTCACTCTGTGAGGGCTATTTTCAAGTCGATGTTTGCAGGATAAAGAGTTGCAAGACAGTTTTATTTGGTATGACAAGAGCATTGCAAGTGAAATATGTTCTTTTGTATGTGTGTGTGTATGTGAATGAGAGAGTGAGACAGGGGAGTGTATGTTGACTGTGCTGTTGGCAGTAGTAACAGTAGGTAGCCAGGAAGCCAGAAATAGTTGTTTCCTCAGTTGGACAGACATCGCCCTGAAAGCAAACAGAACCAGTCTGTCATTTACACTTCCAATTGCTCTGTGGAATAGGTTTTCTGTGAGATGTGGTCTGTGTGTATGCGTACGTGGTGTAAAAAATTTAGTTTGCCATTGGTGTGAGTGGTTCAAAACAGTGTCACTGGTCCTTAAGAGTGACCGTGCTCAGCTTTGGTATGAGGAGGTACACAAGAAAAAAAAATCTTTCTGTGCCATATATTGATGATGCTCTCCATCATGAATACCACTTTTCTTGATTGTAGAGGTGCTTGAACGTGGCTATAGAGCATAATTATTAATATTTTCATAAGATATCCTGCAATTTTTCTAGCGTTAAAACAAAATTGCAGCAACCAGTAACATCAAGATGCAACAACCGATTTACCCCATCTACCATCTGCTTAAACGGTTTATTGGTGATGTGATTCCATCCTGCAAGTGGTTTGAATGGTGATGTTTGAGTAGTTAGCTCTGAGTAGCAGCCTGGTATGACAGATCAAACACGGGCTGAGCCTGCGTTCATTATTCCGTCATACAGCTTTGTGTATGAAACAGTTATAGGAGAGCTGCAACTGAAAAGTCCTGCATGGTGGTTGAGAGGGGGGTAGTTCTGTGTAACCCCTCCCCCTGTTCAGCTTGTGTGCCAAGAGAGGGGGCGGAGGCGTATGGGGCCCATCGGGGGGTATGGGGGAGGCAAAGCTGAAGCCAGCGAGCTGCTGCCTGTGAGTGTTGGCAGGAGTCCAGGGGAATGTTCAGTGTGCTGAGGTTTGGCGGGGGCCTCCTTCCTCCCTCTGCACCATGTCGGCTAATTGGAGAGACGTGGAGAAAGAGAGTGGCATCACATGGACTCTGTCAGAGACAGACAGGATTTCCAGCCTTCAAAGTTCCCTTTCCCAGCTCCAAACTAATAATATACTGCCTTACTTATTAGATAACAAGACTTGGGCCCTACAGAACCTTCTAAGCTCTGAGTTAAAGCTATGTAAATAGCACTAGCGAGGACTGCCTGGCCCTGTGCCGGGGCTTAGACTCGTAAATCATTTGTTTGCTGTCTGTGATTGTTTATCACCTTAACATCAACTTGACAATAGTCAGGTGTTTACTTTTATTGTGTATTTTGATTATTTTTGACAACACTTTTAAATTATGACTCAGTTAATTGTTGTACAAAATAGCATTGATTATGGGTTGACATGATTTTAAGAATAGAGATTGGCATGAACTAATTCATTTTAACTGAATATTGTGTGTTCAGTTCCAATTCCAAAACCTAATTCTGAAATTAACTTATTAATTTCAGAATTAGGTTTATTAATTAAATTAAATTATTCCAAAACTAATTCTGAACCTAATTCCAAAGAGTCCAAGGACTCTTTGGAATTTGGTTCAGTATGTTGTGGACCTACTCAAAAAAATAACTGTAGGTCGTATGATCAAGAGCAGGATCTGAAGTGCATTTCTTGTGTGTGTAGCTAAAGGTATCATGAACCTGCTGTATATCACATGATGACAGATTCCACAAACTCCCTCACTCTTTCTCATTTCCCCTTTAAGAGGTAGTCTTTATGTAAGTATCTTCAAAAACATCCTATATTTTTTTCCCCCGCTTGATCAGGATGTGTGTTATTATGCTTATGCTATTGCCAACCTGTAAATTGCTGATCTCATGTATGTGGGTTCATGGGAAAAGTGGTCAGTTTTAGCATAACCTTGAAGGGAGTAAAGCGTAGTTCATTTTTCTTGGCATGCATTCTTTGTGTAGATGTGCATCCATATATTTAATTTGGTGTATAGATTTCTGGCAGTTTCGTGGAGGCAGGCTGTGAAGCAGATAAAGGTTAATTCACTTGCAGACGCTGCTTATGTTTAACTCCTCCCAACCAATCGATTTGTAGTTGTACAAAACAAAGCAGATTCAGTCGAGCCACTTTCTAACTTGGATTTTGCTGTCATCCTCTAGCATATCAATGTTTTTATCCAGTGTGTATTACTCCAGCACAAATGCATTGATTTTTATTTTGCTTGGTAGTCATAGGAATAACATCTATATACTGTAGCTGTATAAACAATATATTTAAAGTTTTAGTTTTGTCCCCTACTCAATGCAAGTAAGAAATACAGAAATTAAAGGTATAAAAAAAAAATACAAACAAGATAGTTGATAGTGGATTCCATTTAAGCCTATTTCAAGTGTAAATGATAACGCTCCATATATTGGAATTCAATATTTGAATTGGTTTTCAGTTGTTTGAGTTAATTCCAATTCACTATTAAAAATCCATCACAGTGAATAAGACGTCTATTACATTTTTTTTTCGAAGTTTCTTAATTTCACCGGTCCAACATGGAGCCACATCAAAGAAAATGTATTTCTCTGCCAGGGATATAGTCCCAGAAGAAAAGATGGCTTTTACCGAGAAATTAAAACGTCCATGCCTTTGTAATCATGCTTAAGTGTTAGTAGGTGAAACATTGAATTTTAAGGTATATATCAACTGAGCGTTTGATTTTGAAAGATTAGGGAGTTTAGCAAAATAACACAAAAACTAATATATGGTTTTATGTTTTGGAAAATGTTGGCAGCAAAGTAACATGTACGCGGGTAACATTTATTGGGCTCAACCATGAAAAACCATCAGTGGGTCCTTTAATTAATAAATGCCAGCAAACACTGAAATGTATTGTTTTGGTTCTGGGTGGTAAAGTTTGAAAGCTCTGTTCAAGCCCATTAAGAGAAGGCAGCCATTGTATTAATGCTAATAACGCTTCATAACCATCCAGAAATTCCAGGTCTTTAGACAGGAATTCACTACGCAGCCTCTGAGCCAGCAGACAGGCCAAGACATAAAAACAAATGAGGGGAAAATGCAGGCGTATGCAGAACACATGTTCATAAACACGGACAAACATGATGACTCGCTCTGCTTGACAGCGTCTTGAATTCAAACTTTTGCGCTGTATTGGCTGGCAGAGAGCAGGCCTGCTTGGTCTTGTGTATTGTGTTATTTTCCTTTTTTAATGAGCTGCCACTGTGTTAAAGTTTCATATCGACTTGGCAGAGGAAGCAGCTGAGACGCTCTGTGCTAATTTTCTAGAAGCAAACCTCAAAGCTGTTATTTATAGCTCAGCTCTGATTCTCGGTACCCAATTCTTCCGACTTTCCGCCTCCATCTTACGACCCACCTCACCTCCCTTTTTTTCCTCCATCACCCCCTCCCCAGCCTCTCGCCTACATATTCCTCCAACCAAGAGAATGACTGCTGCTGTTCATCGAGCAGGTCCAGTCTCGTAGCAATAAAATCACTTGTATGAATGAATGAATGAATACATTTTTATTATTGTGTCATGCATACATCATGCCCAGACACCAATTTTTCATACAAACCAGATCCAGTGTGGTACAGATTTTGCAGATACAGTGATGCTAAACTTTGTTAAACAAATAAGTTAAATTAGAATTTCTTATACATTGTGAAGTCACATCCACATCAATACATGACATGTCTAACTATGAAGACAGAAATCTCTCTGTCTGTCTGTCTGTGGCACCAATTTCTCTAGAACCCAGCACTGTATGAAGTTGAAACTCGGCAGGTTTATTGCTCAGGACCCAAGAACGTACAGTGTTGCGTACAAAGTTGTTTGGATGAGCGGGTCTCGAATTGAGCTGTGCCGGTAAAAAGTAGTACACGCGGCAGGATACCCTGGCGTGGTGGCAGGATACACTTCGGGCATAGCAGCATATGCTCCGCTCCACAGGACAGTCCATCAAAACAATTCATCTTGCCTTCATTTCCAGGGCTGTGGAAACAAAATTAGCCAACTTAAAAACCTTAAAATTAAATAACAAATCCATTTTTTCATTGTCACTTCACCAAAATATTTCTGGATCTTGGTCAAATGTTTCATTAAATGTTGGTCCTCTTAGATCATCATAGCAGGTACAATACAAAAGAAAATGTGACTCGCTCGCAGCTTCTCCTAGCTCACACAACTTGTATATTCTCACAAGCCATTCTCCACCTGCTTAAAGCGAAGACGGCATGCGAAGAACGCAACAAACCAAGCAACCAGTGAGACTGGTGTGCGTGTGTGTGACTGATGGGGAGAGACATACAAATTGTTATTACTGCTTATCAACTGTGGAATTTACAGACTTGTTTTCCCCCCCAATCCATTCAGGTTGAGTAAACACAAATGCACACCCACGCAGCAGCAGCAGGTATAGAGGAATTATTCCCTTGGTAATGGCTGTCGCTGATAATGTTCCATGTAATAAGTTTTAAGAGAGCCTGTGGCTTTCCTAATGCCACAGGAATGGGTGGCTGGGTGAATGGTAATGGTGGAGGACAGAGAATTTACCACATTCTGTGACCACGACGTGACCATATTACTTTTCTGCAGAGAAAGGAAAGTCACTCCTCTTCTTCCTCCTCCTCCCCCTCCTCCCCCTTTCCCCCCTTCTCTCCTCTGTGATTGGTGTTGTGTCGGCAGTCAGTCTGTCAGCCTCTCAGAACACGTGAAACTGAATGTTTGCCTCGCAGCACTTTTCCCATTTTGAGTTCTCTCTCTCTCTCGCTCTTTGTGTCTATCTTTCTTTGTCTACCTCTGTCTGATCGCGGGCACAGCACTTTTTTGTATTCATTTTCTTCCTCTGTCACCCTCGCATCATTTTTTGTACTCCCTTTTAATGTGTAAGGATATTTCAATGGCTCCTGTACGTTTTTGTTTTTTTTTTTACCTGTTTGCCAATCTCAGCCATACATCATTCTTGTTGTGTTTTTCATCTCCTTTATTTCTCCAGTAAGGATTCTCTCTTTTCTTCCAGCAGTCTCTCTTCTTTCTCTCTGTGCCCTGTTTGGCTCTTCGGCTGCTGTCATGCTTAATTGGTGTTACTCTGCCTCTGCTTTCATCCTCCACCTGATTTTTTTTTCTTTCCTATCCTCAGCTCTCCTCCTGCATTTCTCACCTCCCCCTCTGCTTCATGCCTGGCAGAAAATGACCGGTATCAGACATACTTCCTCCTGCCCGTGTGTGTATGTGCGTTCTTATGCGAATGTGTGTGTTGTGTGTCTCAAGCCTTTAAATTCTCGTACAGTGTGTTCCTGTTGTCGTGGAGCCTTTACTATAGCTGGACTCTGTATTAAACTCACCTCACTGTGCAGTTTCTGAATTTCCCAGCAGTCCCAGTTTGCTGAGACTTTGGATGTTTTCCTTTTCTATGCTATATTCTGAAGCAAGGCCAATAAATTGATGTAGGATCAAAGGTCTAGGTAAAGGTGGGACTATTGTACGTAGTATTTTCTGTGGAATTTTGTTTGTAAACACAGAAGGATGATGACAGTTTTGGCTTTAAAGTCCCAGATTTGCCTCTGGGTCTATTCCAGCATCGCTGCCTTCTTTTTTTATACTTTTTTTTTTTTTTTTTTNTTTTTTTTTTTTTTTTTAAGAAGTGTGGCCCCTGTTCCAGTTATAAATGTGGCCATGTTATGTCACCCAAGGTGATCCAAGTCCCTGTTAAATGACTTTCTGTTGTCTTATAAGCCACTAACCCCAAAACACAACATATCTAACTATAAATCCAGAAATCTCTGTCCGTCCATCTTTCTGTCTGTGGCACCAATATCTGTAGAACCCGGCACCGTATGAAGTTGAAATTCAGCAGGTTCATTGCTCAGGACCCAAGGACTTTCAGTGTCGCGTACGAAGTTGGTTGGATGAGTGGTTCCCAAATTGAGCTGCGCTGGTAAAAAGTAGAGCACGTGGCAGGATACGCTCTGGGCGTGGCAGCATACGCTCTGCTCATCGGACACTAATGGCAAGCTGCAGCACACATCATAAAGTCCGGTCCAGTACAACCAGGCATGTTTTCAACAAGCACTGCACTGCTCCATGGGCACTTATGGCAGGCTGCGGCGCTCACCATAAAGTCCAGTCCAGTCCAAACACGCACGTTTTCAACAGGCACTGCACTCGTCTAACTATACTCTTTGCCCTACCATCAGAACCCGGCATTGTATGAAGTTGATATTCGGCAGGTTTATTGCTCAGGACCCAAGGGCTGCAGTGTCGTGTGTGAAGTTGTTTGGATGAGCTGTTCTCGAATTGAGTTGTGCCGGTAAAAAGTAGTCCACGTGACAGGATAGGCTCCGGGCACAGCACATATGCTCCAGTCCAGTACCACGGTCTCAACCCTACCCCATACTGCAAACAAAGCTAGCTCACGAGGACGTCCAGAACAAAATTACGGCAGGCTGCGGCACACACCACAAAGTCTGGCCCGTTCCAAACAGTCACATTTTGAACAGGACTGCACTAGTTTTGACTGATTGCAGCGTCATGCTGCCAGTGAGAGGAAACCTGATACTTGTTGGCAGTTTTGAGACAGTCCAGGGTCACTGCTAGTAGCAGCAGCACTGAGTGAGAGGGAGAGGCAGCTAAGGATATGGCTGGGGGGCACAGGGTTCAAAAGGATGTCTAACTTTGGCACCGACTGTGTCAGCTCAAAAGGCAGCCCCCCTCTTTCTCACATTTCACATGACAACGACTGTTTTCCTGCCATGCTGTTTCCGACCTTTGGCGACATTGACAGCCATTATACTGTAACCTTCCCCAGTTCATTGACTCGCAGGAAATTAGATAAATAATAAATCCAGGGATGGGTGGGTGCATTGTTGTTGTTATTGTAGTCATAACTCCATTATTGTAGTTCAGTGCCCCCTGCTTCCCTTTATCCCGAATTTCCTCTCATTCTCAGCAGGAACAGTAGCACTAGTTGGAAAGTGAAAGATTGGAGGTTACCAGGGCACAGCATCAGGGCAAATACTCTGACACTAATGTCCTAAAACAATTCCCAATAATTTAATGGCAATTTTAAGCATTTTTAATCCACGTCTCTTTATTTGCTTCCATGTTCTTAGTGCGTCTCAGCCCCAACTATTTTCATCCTCGTTTTTCCATTTACCCAGGAGAGAATGATTGAAAGACGCACACGTATAGATTACAAATACTACTCATTCCTCTGTGTCATTTTTTTCTCTGTTTCACACAATTATTTGTATGTGCAAAACCACACACACAAATACACACATAATTTGAGCTCTTATTTATTACCTGAGGGCTGCCTCCTATAGCTGCTGAGATAGCACAATGACAAACACACACAGACTCCTCAGTATGCAAAATTGGTGTGTGTGTGTGTGTGTGTGAGAGAGAACGAGAGGATCTGTGTGAGGGAGAAATGAGCATGAAAACTAGATGGAGGATAGAAGGTCACATACTAGGCATGTCTTCTGTGTTTTGTTTTAGCTTTTAGATTTAGCACCATTGAGAACAATTCAATCCCCCCTCCCGTCTCTCCGTCTCCCCATCTGTATGCCTGTCTGTTCTTGTCTCCTAGTCTGTCTTTTTCCTCTTTTTTTCCTGTCGCCCCTTTACTGCCAAGACTCTTTGCCCAACCATCAGTCTCTGTGAGGCGTCCCTGTCCCTTTGATTGACAGCTCCTTCCCCAGTTGCACAGTGGGGAACAGGTCTTTCTTCAGCACCCTATCATGAAAGTTATGATTCATTCATACATTCAGATTTTGATCCACAGCCAGACACATATCTGTTTAGACTACCTGTCGCCAGACTGCCAATCCTTTCTTTTCTCTTTTTTTTCAGTCTCTGTATGGTTTTTTCTCCAGATTATTTAACGAGTTTACTCATTTTCAAAAACATTTCCAAATGGAATCTGTTTCACCCATGGCACAGATAACTCATGCTCCACCGAGAGCCAGTGGAAAAGGTCCATGATATGAATGAACACTCTTACCACTTGGCATTCTGTGAGAGAAAGCCAACTTATTCAGGTGTGTGTGTGTGTGTGTGCACGCGTGCATGTGTGCGTAGACTCTTTACCGGATGGTTAGCAAAGAGAAATAGGCTGATAGAGATGATTGAATGACTTTATTTGTACGTTTTGAGGAGAGAGATTTCATTGAATGAATGAATTGATTCTGTTTAGTATCATATACATATATATATGATAAAATGCAATATCACTGTATCTGTATAACTTGTATTATATCCAGTATGTATGTGTATATATATATATACTGTATGCCCAGTCCACATGGGTTTACAAGACACTGTTTACATACATATGGGATATAATACAATTTATACAGATACAGTGATATTATATTTAATCAAAGAAAATAAAAAAGAGCAAATAAGAATTTCTTGTGCATTGTAATCATTAAACGTATTAATGAAATAAACCATCTTGCCTTCTCTTCCAGGCTTTGGAAGCAAAATTAGCTAACTTAACTTTCATTGATTTGACATAGTGCTGTATAATAGAGCAGTATCTGTTGCCATTAGTGAGGGTTATGCACAGACACACACACACACACACACGTGAAGTCCCTTTGGCCTTGCTCATACCTCTAATAGTTTCCAGGAGCCGTCACTAAAGCTGAGCCAAAGGAAATACAGGCTGAAGTGAAGGTTTTAGTTTTTCTGGCCCCCAAGTTAGCTATCCAGCTAACTAGATTCATGCCCTTTGGAAGCAGATCTTGAGAAAAGATTATTGATCTTTAATTTTTTTGTCTTGCTCTCAGTCTTTTTTGAAATCCATTATCTTCTTGCTGTTGTCGTCTTGTCTGTAAACCTGTCCTTTCACACTGGCCTTTACACTGATCTTTCCTCCCTCCGTCTATCTCTTACTTGTTTACTGCTTTTCCTTTTCATTAATTTTGATATTTTTTCTCCCTTTTTCTGTCTTATCCTTCTCAGTTTTTCACCGTGAGGAAAGTGTTTCTCAGAAGTGCTTGCCATGATTTATGAATGAAGTGGTGACTGCAGATGAAACAGTTTTTCCAGACACTGAGTACACTTTAGCTCTGACTTAAATTCAGATCTAAAGGAAGGGGTTTCAAGTTTATATGCACGGTGTGAATATTTGTTTAGGAAGAAAACTGGATTTTTTCTTTTTTTTTTTTTTTNTTTTTTTTTTTTTTTTGGCCATTTTTGCTCTTTGTACATGGATAATGAATGTGCCTAAATGTCATGTATGTGCAATAGGCACAATGGTCTACAAAGTTGTAACAGTGGGAAAAAAAAAGTTTCTAAGCACTTAAACAGAAAGTTAGCCCTTCATGTTTAACTCATCGCTCTTTTCCTTTTTGATTGGGCAGCTGAAAGAAGCTAGCAACAGAAGAAAGAGAACCATTTGATGGAAGAAAAGAAAAAGAAAAAACAAGAAGAAAAGACCAAGAAGGACACCGCTCAGAAAAAGGTGAAAGTGAAAAAGCTGCACACACCCTCATATACTCACCCTTAAGTCCACTTCACAAAAAAAAAAAAAAAAAAAAAAAATCTAATTTGTTGACTTGATGCAAAAGTAGGCAGCAGGCTGCCACTTGCAAACAGCAACTAACTTCTGCTTGGTGCCATCAAGCACAAAATATCTTGACCAAAGTTCAAAGTTAGCTTTATCACTCGATGCAGTAGCACTGTTTCTACTTACCATCCATTTCTTCTTTGAATGAGGTCTTCTGTATTTTAGATTCACCATTTTATTTTGTACACAGTTTGAATGATTATTCAGCATCCTCCATGCTTCATTTTTCTAAGTCTTTCTCTCTCTCTCTCTCTCTCTCTCTCTCTCTCTCTCTCTCTCTCTCTCTCNTCTACCCTCCCACAGGTTGCTGATCAGAAAACCAAAGGTGAGTGTCATTATAAAGTAAATTACACGCTTTCATCCGCCTCATTTTCTAAAACCACTTGCCAACCACTGACATGCGTTAATCAGCTCTGATTAGCATGCCACACACACACAACACACACACATTCATTCGTTCATTCATTATACGCACATGTTATTCAACTTTGTTGCACACAAATAGACACATTTTGCACATGCATGCACAGTTGTGTCGTTTGACTCTTGTTTTATAAACACACACAGCAGAGCAGATACAGTGGAATCTAATGCAGAGTGATGGTGAGATTGTCTGTACTATGAGATGAGGAAACCCAGACAGCTACGGCATGGCATGGTGGGAAGGAGGGAAGTAGGAAGGGAGAAGATTGGAATAAAAGCAGGCATGAAGTTCAGCTGAAAACTACTATCTCCGCTCAATGAATCTTGAAGAATTCACGTCCCTTGGACATGTATTGTCGTATTGTAAGATTAGTTTTGGCAACATTCAGACACTAAGAAAAAAACTCCAGTTGCCTCTGCTGCTAACAGCAGCCATAGTGACATGCTTGTGCTTTGGATTTTAAGTTGTGTTATATGAGGAGTATAAATTAGCTTATCTCTTAATGTGATTTGTATATGGTTAAGGTTAATAGATAGTTGTAGAACCACAGTTAGGTTTGAACTTGGTATGTCATGGCAAGGTTTAAGCTTTTACAGTATGAAAATGAAGTATAGCTATAGTTGCTGCTGGTAGGTATTAGGATTCTCATATCAGTAATTTGAGCCCTTTTCATGTGCTTTTCATTTCTGGCATTAAAATTGCACATCTTCAAATTATTTTGTTTGTTCACTGAATGACTTAGTTCCTTACCTCTGATAGATAATTTCTGTCCTGTCCTAGATCTGTCCCTATCCTTTAGCTTTTGTGAGGCGTACGTCTGATATTTGTAGATGTAGCCCTTATGCAGCCATAAAGTACATCAGAACCTTGATGACTTTTTTTAATGACCTAGATAACACAAACAACAACATCAAAGGTTTATAGCAAAACTCTTTTAAGGGATCTTAAAGATAATTGGTTATATTGACTTATTCAGTCCAACAGCCAACAAAGCTGGATTAAATTCAACTGGTCTTTAATGTAAGTTGATAGGGTAAACCGAATTAGTCCGTGTCCCATTGTTTTCTCATAACTACTGAACTTAATGCTGTTAATTTATAGCAATACATAATTTCAGACAAATCAAGTAATTTACTTGTACTACTTGATAAATTGACGAAACAAACTATATTGTGTACAAATGAGTAAAATGAGTGATTTATAATTAGAAGGCACAATTTGTGCATGTCCACCACCATGTATGTATGTATTTAAATATGTATATACATATGTACATACCCCAGTTTGAGCACCATTCTAAGTTTGAGCACCGTTCTAGCTATCTGGTGTGACTGTTGGGCTTTAGGAAAGGTCAGTACAGTTTGTGTTGAACTCCTTTTTAATTATCCTCCCTGTGTCTCAACACCCCCCCTCTGTGAGCTAGGCCTGTTGGCACAAAGCAAGTTACTTTGACTTGCCCTGTGTATTGAATTGCAATGCTATTTTAAATTTTTATTTGAATTAACTTTTAATTTCACTTTTTACTCTTGGGACATGGCACACAAATGGCAAAAAAGTTCAGACTCCTCCAGGTTAGCATTGAAATTGAGCTAAATAAATGACTACTTCACACTGAAATATGAAACCCAGTTATTGGGAGAAACCAGGTTAATGTAAAAATTGGATAACCTGAGTTTGCATGCAGTTGATAATAATATTTCCCCCCGTTGCCAGTCATACATTACAGTAGAACCAAGATTGGCACATTCTGGCATAAGTTAAAGAAATATATGAGAACTGGGTTAAGTGACATGAGCCTGACAGAGAGAGAAAGAGACAGCATACAGGTTTAGTCTTGTCAGCTGAGAGCTGGATTAAGTTTTATTTCTCACAGGTTTCTCACAGAATATACATTAACATTTTTGCATTATATAAATCTGTGTATCAAGTAATAGTGGCAAGAATGGCAGAGGAAATGCTGCGGGCCAAAGAGATCTGGGAGAGAAGTCAGCAGACGGGCACAGCTAACAGAGAGAAGGAGGAAGGGTGAAGAAAGTGGAACAGGGTATTGCAGGGTCAGATAAAAGCAAAAATAAAAGAAGGAAAAGAAAGTAATGAAGCAGTGAGCATTTAAGACAAGTGCCAAAAATGACTGTTGGGAGACGATGACGATGCTAATATAAAGGAGAGCTAATGACATGAACATTATTTTATGGTATGTTTAATGAGAGATGGATAAAGAAGGAGACATAGAATGAGAAACTGATTTTGTGTGTGTGTGGTTGTTACTCATTCAGAGAAAAAGATAAAGTAAGGAAAAAAATAAAGGGCTAGTTTGTAGGCTAATTGTTCAGTGAGCCATCAGGACCTCAGTACGTTTGCTTATAACCTCCTATTTGCAACATCTCACTTAAAAGGAAGCTTGCTTCCTCTGGAATGAGTTGAGTTTTCATGCGTGACACTAAATAATGGAGGTGTAAATGTATGAGCGAAGGGAGAAAATCAGTATGTGGCTGTGATTTGTGTCTTTCCATCCATGTCAGTGATTTCTGCCTTCCTTATAGACTCGCAGAAATTCATAGACACACATGCACATCAACATTCCCCCCCCCATCCTCACCGTCTTTTTCTGCTTCACACTCAGCAAGCCTACTCAGTCCCAGGCATTTCAATTTGTTTGCAGTAATCGATCTCGGCCTCGCACATTCATATGTATGAAAATGAGATAAAGCTTCGGCACAGTGGAATTAACTTCTCTGCCCCCCATTAGCCATGGAGCTTCACAGAACGCGGGGCTCCGGGAGGTAATGCCCTGCACGGCCTCCCCCACACGCAGGCTGGACCTTTGAGGCAGGGCCCTCCCACCCTCCCTTTCTCCCAGCCCCCATTATACAGAGGGAGGCTGATTATTCACCCCCCAACACACACAGTCACACGCAACTTCATTTCCATCTCTGACACCAACGCAATCACGATCAGTCATTGGATTGCTGCACACGCCTACCAACTTTGACAAAAATATATTCATGGCAAGACGCACGCACATGCATGAAAAATGTCCGCGTCTGTCCCCCCACAAACACATATTCTAAGATACCCACAGTTTTATTAAAACACACACATACACCTCCCTACAGCAGCTTAGACCCTCTCCATCTATTCTCAGTGAGTGAAACAAATGCTTACATCATGAAATTGCAAAACAGCCAAGGCAATAATATAGTAGCCATGGTGGCTCTTGGCAGGCTTACACACACACATTCAAAGATTGATGAAGTTGTGAGAAAACACTGCTAGAGTAGAGATGACTCAAGTATAATTCATGAAACAGGTTGCTACGTACAGGCACAGGAAGCCACATTAAGACCAGAATGCGCCTGTTCGCACTCCAATAATCAGAAAATCAGCCATGATGCTCCATTTCTGCTGCTCACACACTTTTCACTGCTGAGAGTTGAAAGAACAAATGTAATGTATGTCAGTCTCTTATCCCTTGCATTCCTGATTCCTCCTTACCCACGCACTTTCTTCCCCTTTTCATTTCAACCCAGACACGCTCTGCCCTTACGACCTCATCTTGTAATATATTTACATTCTGTCAGTATGTCGATAACAGCATTATATTTTTCAAAGTGCATAAACACGAGTGTGTCATATAATTCTGCGTTGGATTAATTTGCAATTTCACATGCTATTAATTGCGTCAACTCTTGAAAGGGAATTTCATGAATCGCAATCTAATTACAGGCTAATTTGCTTTAGGAGTCGGTGTGCTTTTCTCTTCTGTTAACCACATTTCTAAACACTCAATGAATTAATAGTGAATAGCTTGTGAATTACGTCCTGTGGATTTATGACTGCCAAGCATAATTGTTTTTCCTCTACCCCCTGTGTACTCGCCCTGCATGCATGTCAAGTGCTGGAGGAGAATGAGGGATGGAGGAAGAGAATAGGGAGAGAGAGAGAAAGGAAAGGAGAGGGGTCCCCAAACTTAAACAATGCTTTCCCTTCAGTGTATTTATGTTGAAAGATCACTCACATGCTGCTGACATGAGAGCCCGTTCAATTCCTCTTTCCCTCCCCCACCCTTTCTCCCACAACAGTGAGCTGCTTCGCGTCAAACATTAGGCAGATTAATAGGATGCAGCCCAGCAGATATGAATGACATTTCATACCTTCTGTGCTTTGTGTTTGTGTTTGTGTACATGAAAGCGTGTAAGGCTGAAAGACTGCTTTGTATATCTGCATAAGAGGCCCTTCTTTTTCTAGCCTCGGACCATTGTCATCAGATAGCGTTTAGACCATAAAGAAGAGGGAATAAATTGTCCGCATCGTTATTGTTCTATCATTTGAACTGGATACGATGGTGAACTGTTTCTATATATATATATATAGTAACACAGTAATGCCTTAGTGTATTAATCATATTGTATTAGACCCTCGTTTGAAACATTCTTCTCCTTTTTGTTGTTTTTTTGGATTGCACATGGGACCCAAAATAGATTCCACTCCAAATTGCTAGTGGGCTCTTTATGCCGGGAAAAGTGATACGTTCTAATGACCCTAGGGCTCTGGGTGGGAGACCACGTTTCTCATTTGGGTATCAGCCTTAAAAAGTTTAAGATGCTGTCTTTCATTTTTATCTGTCAGTGCCAAAAGACAAGCATCCTCAGGACCTGGCCCAGGATGGAGGTGTAAAATGATTTTGTAAAATAATGACAAAAAGTTTTTTTCTTTTGTTTGTTTTTTAGAGGTTGGGGGGATGGGGGTTATAAGAGAGTGTGAGTTAAGGGCGTGTTGTGGGGAGAGGTCACAGGAGGCACCGGAGTCGCAGGGAGGTGCATTAGGCAAGTGTCAGTCTCTATAGCAACGGCCTGTTATGGGAAAGGTGAGGGGTGAGAAACGGTGCCTTTATTTAATGTGTGAGAGAAGGAGTTTCTGTTTTTCCTCTAATACTGACAGATGGGATCTTATATAGACACGCCCACTTGACCTTCCCTTGTTTGTTTAAACATACACATACTTAATTGCACACGCATACGCATGCCCTCACTGACCTAAGGTTCCTCAGTGTTTGCCCTGTCAAAACAACCAAGCTTCATTTGTATGTGCTCCTGTGCTTTCAGAATAAGTGACTGAAATTATTTAAAGGACCATACTGGTGATTTTTCATGGTAAGCCCAATAAATGCTACCCGCTTACATGTTACATGTTTGGTTTTCCAAAACATAAAACCATTTTAGTTTTCCTGTTAGTTTGCCCCCTAGCCTTCCAAATTCAAATACTAAGGTGATAAGCCCACTGTAAAATGAAATGTTTCACCTAATTTTTTTAGTTAAACCCTCTTCTCCTCGGACTATATTCCCCAGCGGAGACATACATTTTCTTCTGTGCATCTCCATGTTGGACAGATTAAATTAGATTTGACAAAAAAATAAGACCAGCATTTGGTTCTCTGTGATGTACATTTCAAGTCTCTACAACTTGATTTTTATATTACTGGAATAAACTGAAATCAGTGGCTGCCTGGGAGATAGGAAAAACAAATCTAAAATGTACCATATTGTGTTTTAGCAAATGGTTGGCAGTAATGTAACGTGTATGCAAGTTGTATTTGTTGGGCTCAAATATGCAAAAATCACTGATATGCTCCTTTGATACTATTGGAATGACTTCAAATTACTCTGAAAAGCCCTTTGAGATGTTGTGTGTGATATTGGGCTGTACAAATGAATAGTTGACTTCTGGGAATATGATATGATAAAGGTGTGAACTTAGCCAAGAGTGCAGCGGGTATTGCATGTTTCACCATCATTATAAGCTTATTAGACACAAACATTGATGCTGACTGTTGTACACCTACTTAAAACCATTTGTAAACACATTTGATAGGCAGTGTATCCAGTTGTTGTACAGAGATTAAACCACTTTAAAAGACATCCTGTATTTTCCCTGCATTACCTAGATCAGAGTGCTTCATGGATTGGGAAATGCAGTCTTGTGTAAGCATGAAGGCCTCTGCGTTGTGTCCATCCCTCCCCCCCGCTCTAAACATGGCTGCATATTCAAGTGGCTCTGCTGACAATAGACAGAAATGTGGGAACCTCTGCTGCCTGGCACAAAGCCGGGGCGATCAATCTCTTTTCTTTTTTAACAATACACCCTCTTCTTGCCCAGCTCTATATTTTATGGTTCCATGGTTTCACCCCCTATATTATTTTCTATGCTCTCTTCTTTTCTCCATCCATGCTCCCTTGTTCTTTTAATGTTATTGTTTCTCTCTCGTCGTGTGTAATTAACCATTTAGTGTGAGGAAGGGCTGTAATTATAAGTTTGGTGGAGGGTTGCAGAGAGTGCCTCAGCTGGAGGATTTAATGGAATATACAGTGCACTTTTTTTTTTTTTTTTTTANTTTTTTTTTTTTTTTTTTAACAAGTGCTTATTTAATTGGCTCTTCCTTTCATCTTCAATTAGAGCTACTAAGGCCGCCACCACATAACGATCTGCATTTGGTTTTCACATCACAGCTCTCACTGGCACTATTATGGGCTTGACCACGGTAGGCGACGTCGCCTCTTCTCTGTTCATTTCCAATGGAACCAGTGCGAAGAGGCAATGACTGCAAGTCCTCCTCCAGCAAAGCGACATGCGATGCTCGAGCTCATGAAATTTCACACTCGTGCACATCCACATGCATACACAGGCTAGCAACACGATCCAAGAAAGTTGAAAATTTTTCAATTTTTCATCACTTTTGCCTGACGATGACTAATCAGCAGGGGTTTCATTGATGGACCAATGAGCTAACAGTATACAGCAGCCATCCTCAAAGTCTGGACTCCGGTCTGGATCCAGACCGAACCACTTCTGTCTCCGGACTCTGAGCAAATTATACTTTTTATATGTATTATTTGTATTATCGCGAGACATCACTGCGACACAATGAGTCAAAATTCTCCGCTTGGCTCCACGGTAAGCAGCACTCCAAATGTCTGACTGCTCCATTATTTGTGTGAGAATGTTTACTCTGCTTTGGTTTGGTCCAGTCACATTCAGCGTCCCGTCATCTCCATGACAACGATGGGTTGACACGGCGTTGGGCTTACTGAGAGTTGACAGCGCAGCTAGTTTCATCAGCAGTTAGCTTGATTCAGGTCGGATTGGCCATTGGGAGAGGCGGGACTCCCCCTCTCCCACTCAACACAGTCCGACCCTGGCTTGACTGACCTTAATAAACAGNGGGACTCCCCCTCTCCCACTCAACACAGTCCGACCCTGGCTTGACTGACCTTAATAAACAGACCTTTGTCTTATTGAAAATTTTCTTTGTGTGGACCTTTAAGATTTGTATTTGAGTACCCCTGGTATACTGCTTAATCGCTTGCAGATAAACATAGACGAAAAGTTGGTACTAGCTGTCTCTGATTTCCCTGTTTTCTATGACATCTCCAGAGCAGCATATAGAAAAAACAAAAAGCATCGGCCTCAAATAGCAGCCAATCTAAAATCAATACATATCTATGCAAGGATCGTCTCTTGTGCTGTTATTTTACACAGTTAAAGTTAAATGCTTACACAGTTGCATACAGAGAAAGACTGCCTTTTTATTTGATTTGATATTAATGTGAAAACATATAAAATTACTTTTTAACAGAACAGATATGGTGCATGTATATTTATAGTTGAAATAAGCAGCAACAAAATCTTAGAGTAATTTTTGTGCTAAATATTTATTTGTACATTTTGGGAAGGGGCTGCGTTTATTACATTTTGGCACTACTTCTGATCCGCTTTTGTTGTCTGTTTCCATGGCAACCATCCTTCACCAAGTGCGATGAGACCCGCGAGTCGCTCTGAAACTGTGCGTATCGCTTGCCGTGTGTCCGGCCCAACACATGGGGGCGATAAATTTCATCAGTCGCTGTCATTCGTCACTGACCGTGTGCTGAGCCCATTAGAACAGCGTAATCACAGTTTTGTGTCTTATCAAAATAATTTCAAAATTTGATTTAGACTGACATCCACTGATGTCCAGTGGTGACAAATTTTGATTTTTGTCATTACATTATTATTTTTCTGTTCCATCGATGAAGCCTACAGATATACATTCTCAAGCTCTCAAATTATCAATCTGTACAGTTTTTGGTGAGCTCTTGAGCTTTCCTCGACTCTACCTCTATTTCATTCTTTCTTAGTTATTATTCACTGATTATTGCTCTGCATCGTCACCACAGACCTGAAATGGCTTCATTTTATGTAATGTAACCTAATATGTCAGAGTTGTTTGTTCATACAGACTGGAAATAAAACATAAATTGAAAGGAAGAGGACAGTCAATGTTCCATTCACTCTCAGAGATTAATTAAACTCTCTTAGTTGTCCTTTTCATAGATTACTAGATGGTAATAATTTTTGGAGCCGGTTCTTCAAGGGCACTCGAGAAGAAGAAACTCACATTCACATTATTTCTAAACTCTTAGCAAAAAAGTGTTAGTTTTTATATTTCTTCAAAAGCTTCTTGAGAACAGACACTTAAAAGATGTCCGATATTCATTTTGATCATTTAAAGCATTTACACCTACAATAAGGTTTCATGTTTTTTCTTCAAAGCATCCAGTTTAGTTCAGAAACGGTAAACTGCCAGCTGACTAATTTACTATGGGGATTTCATTCCCTTTCACTGGAAGTGAGTGTAAGCAGCACACACATTACTTAGTCATTTCATCTTTTGTAGACACACTCATCTAAGGGATTTTCCCACTTTTTTTCTCCTCACTCTCTTTTTTTCATGTCCGACCCCCACCTATTCAAAGGCACTTACACAATCATTAAGAAAAGATCTCTCCGCCTCAAAATATGAGACTCAGTAAATGCATCTACGTTTGTGGAGCGGTTTCTCACACATCCATTTTTCTCACCACTCAAACACACTGCCATTTTTGATGTCTCACTCGCAGGTGTACACAAACGCACACATCTCAGGAGAGAATTCATTTTCGCCAATATACTTGTTAAATACAAATTAAACCAAAGATGGTTATTACACATTACCCAGCTGGATAGTGTTATGACAGCAATGATTTTGCTCTTTTTTGGTGGAGTTTCAAATAAAATAATTGAACAGCACACAGATTGCAACTCGGTCTTAAATGTATCTTAATGTTTGAGAGAGATATGAACGCTTGGGCTGAAGAATTTAGTCATTTGCGACATAAGGGAGTTTTAGGGCGGTTTCATCCTTGTTACTACAACAACACAAACACACAGGCTGTCTGTAGCAGGGTGTGTATAAGACATGCTTGTGCTAAAAGAGTCATGTGTCTGTTTGTGTCTGCTGGTTCCATCTGCTTCCTGTAACAGACTGGCAGCAGACATGAGCACTGAGCCGACTGAGTAACACCTACTAACAGGGGAAAAAGAGCGAGATAGAAGGGCACGTAGATGGCTAGCAGAATAAAAACATGGTTAGCGTTGGCGGGGAAAGATGAAGGAAAGAGAAAAGAAAGTAGACAGGGAGGTTGCACGGAGGGGAGAGACAGGGAAGTGGAAGGGNAAGGATGGAACAAGGGAGATGGCAGAGAAGGGAGCTAGAAAAAGAAGACACAGAAACATGATGAAGGAGGGAACAAGAGGGATAAAGACCCAGGGGGAGAAGAACACCAGGCTGAGAGGTAGACAGAGAGAGAGAAAGAAATGTTAGAGAACAACCTGGAGACGGAATGAGAGAGAGAAGGGGTGACTGGAAACGGGAGGACATGGAGGAAAGGGGGAGGGCGCTGTGTATTCAGTGTCCTGCTGTCTGATTGGCTGAGGCAGCGTCAGGCTGGCTGAGCTGAATTTAATCAGAGATGTGCGTCACCAGCTGCTGTTCCAAGCCAGCAGCCAGCCAGATACTGCNGTCTCTCTCTCTCTCTCTCTCTCTCTCTCTTCGTTTGACTAAAATCTCACTGTAAGGGGGCGCATGCAAGTGAATGTGTTATGCATTTTTAGTTATGCATTTTTATGCGTCTGGCAACATGAGAAGGACTCTGTGTGTGTGTGTGTGTGTGTGTGTGTGTGTGTGTGTGTGTGTGTGTGTGTGTCCACGCGTGTGTGCGCACTTGTGTGTGTGTGGAAAGCTGTGTCTGAAGGACTCCTGGAGAAGAAAGCTAAAAAGTAGTATTATCCTCTAATTACTAATTACTCATACATACTGTATATAAAGAGGTTTTCTATGTTGTTTCTTAATGCAGATGAAAGTTTCTTGCATGTAATTAGTGTGTGTGTGTGTTTGTGCGTGTGTGTGTGTCAGTGCGTAAGCAGCCGTCTGGATTAGCACTGTGCTTACTGAGCGGCTCTCTGCTTTTAGAAGTGCTTTTAGACAGACTCTTGGCAGGCACAGCGATTACCTTGGTGCTCTGAATTCATTGTACTCCGGCAGCACAGGGCTCTGTGTGTGTGTGTGTGTGTGTGTGTGTGTGCATGCATGCGTGTGACACTGTCACTATGCGGTTAATCGCCAGCTCTGCAGTAACACAGGAATAGTTTACGCTTTCACTCTCTATTGAAACTTTAATTAACAATGGCAAAATGAGAGTGAAGCGTGCCATTTCGTAGCACTTCCTACCACACACACACACACACACACACACACACACACACACACACACGCCCTCTCTCCTCCCTTGAGTGAAAGCAGTCCTAGTTACAACTGTCATGTATCCTAGGGACTGTAGGAAACATTATGAACTATTCATTTGTTTACCTATGGAGCAAGAAAATGTAATTTACTGTAACTCTGGGGTGACTAGCTGTTGGCATGAAGCCGCTATTTCTCTCTCTCTGTCAAACAAATGGCAGCCATAGAAGCATACTCACAGCTTTATTCGTGAGAGAAAATAGCTCTCTACCAGACCTGCTGCACAGTTTTTCGTCTACTGCTACATGACATAAATTCAGTCATGCAGCAGTAGACTCGCACCAACACCCCCCTATCCCTGATTCTTCAATTAGAATTATTCAGAGTACAGGGCAGACTTTTTTTATTTGGTGCAGCGTTGTTTTGGTTGCTAGCTATCGACTTTGTAGACTAATGCTCCATGAAATGGCTGGCTGGTCCACGGGGAAAGGGTCAGGCATAGGCCACACCAGCAGGGGAAAGGTGTGTCTGTTTGTGTGTGTGGGAAGAAAGAGTGAGAGAGCGTAATGAAGAGGAAAGGACACGTCTGCATGTGTTTGTGCGCCTATGTTCAGTCAGCAGAACAAAATCTGACCTTTTCATAGAGCTCGTCTGGGCCAGTAACATATGTTCAGCAACAGTCTGCAGGAAACGCTTAGTTAAAGGGGCAGTGCACAAAAACCACACCATGCAGAAGCAGATCGATTTGGTCAAATTTCCCTGAGAAAAAAATTGATGAGAGCGAGCAAGTTTTCACAGAATGCATTCAAACACGCATGAAAAAAGTTTTGCCAGTCATTCTTCTGAGGCAGACAAAAATTTCAGCATTACTACTTCCTTAAAGGACCATACCACCCATTTTGCATGTTTGAACCTAATTTTCATACGTTACGTTACTGACAATCATTTCTCAAAGGATAAAACTGTATTTCAGCTTTCCTGATATTTGTGCAAAATCTCTTAATCTTTCAAAATCAAATATTCAAGCGATACACCCACCTTAAAAATCGATGTTTCACCTGCTAGTAGTTACGCAGCCTTATGAAGTCACAGTCGTTAAAAAATTCTTCGATAAACGCAGGCCTTCTTTTGGGACTATATTCCCTGGTGGAGACATACATTCACGCTGCGCTTTTTATTGCGCTGAAAATGCTAAAATTACAAAACTTGGGAAAAAACTGAATACGTGTTGTTTGCGATAATGGATTACCTATCCCAAGAACGTTTCAAATATCTACAAGTTGATTTTAATAGCGTACCAGAACGAACTGAAACCATGTCTGAAACTGTCTGGCGATCTGGAAGGTAGGAATTTTTTGTTTTTTTAAACTCACCGTTCCAGTAGTATGCTTTGAGAAATGATTGTCAGTAATGTTACATGTATCAAAATTGAATATATGAGGCTCAAATATGCAAAATGGGTGGTATGGCCCTTTAAAAAGACTTCCAATTACATTTTTTGTTTGTCAGCTATTATCATTTTCCAGCTCTACCAAGACAAATGTACTGTTAGGTAGTTTTAAGGACTAACAGTAATTGAACTCATGCATTAATGCCTTGGCACGTGCTTTTGTCTTTCTCAGTGCCAGAGCCTACTCCTGCTAAGCCCAGTCCCGGCCCACCCCACCACCTCCACCCTGCTAGCCCCACACTGCCCCTGTCCTCCTCCTCCTCCTCCTCTTCGTCTTCTGGCAATGGCAAGCGCACCTCATCAAGTAGCCAGCTCTCGACTCCAACTCCAACTCCCCCTCAGCAGCAGTGCCAGTTGTCCTCTGCCAGTGCTCGATACCCGCCCAGAGAGGTGCCCCCTCGCTTCCGTCAGCAGGAGCACAAGCAGCTACTGAAGAGAGGTCAGCCGCTGCCTGCAGGAGCCCTCAGCACTCTCACCCTCTCCTCCTCCTGCACCACCTCATCTTTGCCCTCGTCTTCGTACTCGTCTTCTTCTTCGGCTACTAGCAGCACTACCCCAAACTCTGCCACATCTGCTGCAGGGAAACGCCACCCAGGTTTGTTTCAGTGTAACGAAAAATATACCTTGTAATATTTTTGGGGTGGTTATTTTTTCATGAAATGTTTTGGTGGTGGTTGAAATCTTTTCATCATCACTTTCTTCACGTTCTTTTTCTTCTAAATCCTGTTAAGATGTTTTGTTGTTGATAATGAGAACGTGCTTCAACAGTTATTTTCTCCACACACACACACACACTCAGGCCTCTATAGCCAGCGGTAGCCTTTTAATGAACTCACTGGTGGCCCCTTAGATTAGTTATACAGAACCTGCCTTGAGGTCCTCATTGTGTGTGTGTGTGTGTTTGCTTTATGTAGTTGTTCGCAAGTAATATATTTGTATGAATGGCCATGAGTCTGTAGTTTTGTTTTTTTTTAAACTCTTTTTCTTTTTATATGCATATTAAGATTTCCAGTTTTTCATTATTATTTCAGCTTTTTCTACTGTCCTGAATATCTGCTTGTATTCCTCCCAAGAGCTTTAATCGATTTTTTCGGTCTGATTAACACTGTAACAGACAGAAAGATAACTGGACCTCACATTGTCTAACATGTAGCACTGTAACTGTGAAAGTATAGTTATGAGAATACCTCTGCAGCACACTGTCTTCATGCTTTGTGCTTTGAGGAGGAGCTGGCATAGCAAGCTTCCTCTTCCTCACATCTCCATTGCTTCTCATCTCTCTTTTTCTTTTCATCACTCTTGTTTGCTGCTTTGTGGCGTCTTTCATCACTGAATTGTGTTTGCTTGGAGAACACCAGGTACTCAGTAAACAGCTCAGTAAGCAGTTGCGGTGCCTGGTTAGCTAGTCAGCTAGCTTCAGTCCTCTGCATCACAGAGATAATTGTGCATTCTAACGTGCGCTCCGTCTAGTCTCTTTGGTTTTTATGCTCAGAATTATGACACAAAGCCCAGCCTGTAAGGAATAACAAATAGCCTGTCTCTAGAATTTCATTGACAGTTCAGTTTTTGAATGTTGCTCAGCTATGGGCCAGGATCTAAATTTAGCTTCAAAGTTAACTCACTAAACCTTTAGGAGACTAGATGTAAGGTAGTATAGTCTCCTTTGGGCTCCAAACTGCGTAAGAGCCCTCATTGAGAGTATTAACCTATAATGTCCTTATTATTGCCCTGCTCCAGCAGTGGTTGTCCTACTTGGCCTTCACCTCACCCTGGTTTTCCCAAGGGCCTCTCAGTACAACACAGCCTGTGGCAGAGAGGCCATTCCATGTGTTCCCACCTCCTCCCCCTGTTGCACTCATCTCCAGGGCTTCCCATTCACATCCAGTTCTTTCCCGTCTGCTCATTTAATAGCCTCAAGGTATTGGCCCTGTTGTTGTAATGTTGCTGACATAAATAATTCAAGGAGTGGACACTAGTTTAACTCACTGCTCTGCATTAGATAGATATTATAAGGATCTGCTTTATTTGTCCTAAAAAAAAAAATAATATTTTTTCACTGGATGAGTTGGACATAGAACTTCTTTGAATTGGCAACAGTTACCAACTTTTAACTGTTATACTGATATATTGTACTCTGTAGCACAGGAAGAGAGCTTGATCAGGCTGTTGGATGTTTCCACCAGTAAGGTAAAACTACATCAGCTCCTGATTTTTGTTCTGACCAGTAGTTGGATCTGGGAAGTCTCTAACTTGCAGACTTGCATACATACAGCCAGCTCCACTAGTCGTTTTGGCAGCAGCATGAAGGATTTCAAATGAAGATTGAGCTGCCACAGAGAACATTATTTATGCATTGGTAATATTTGTGCCAGAGTGAATATCTTGAACTTCCTACCAAACGATATTAAATCCTTTGAATTTATTCCATTGACTTCTTTGCTCCCCAAAAACATTAAGTTGATAGATAAATAACATTAGAGGTCCAAAGAAAGTGTTGTTTTTTCATTTTAAGTATAAATAATTTAATCTTGTGATTCTTTCACACAATATTAGTATAATTAAAATTAATTTCATGCTAAATTATCATTTCTTATTCACAAGAGGCTTAAAAAAATAGGCCACTTCAGTAACGCTTTGAATGAGCCAATTTGCAAGTTTGCAGGGGGTCAGGTCGCCGTTTTGGCTGTGACATCTGTATCTGTGATAAAGGCATGGAGTATAACAGTGGTAAATAATGTTATTACCTAAAATCAATTTTGTTTCTAACCAGTTATGGATCTTTATCACCCCAGAAAGCAAGACGGAGGCTGAAGTTCAATTTCTTTTCGCAGCAAAGTGATTGGCAACTGATTACAAAAATCCTTTTGCACCTTAGGTTGTATTTTCTGTATTTTTGGAAAGTCGACTGAGGATTCAACTAGGATTCACCGGCCTTTATACTAATTCAAAACAATATGTAGATGTAGCTGGAAAATATTCTGTGGCAAGACTTTTTCCTAATTGAGAGAAATTTAACCATCTGCACATTTTGCTGTGTACGTGTCTCTTCCCTGGCAGTTCAGAGACTCAAAGGTTCTCCTCAGTGTAACTCCTAGTTAAGGGATGAACTCTGTTTTGAGGACACATTTCTGACTTCTGGTGAGGTCGCTGTGGCCCTAAGGCTTATTATGACACAAACTCATCTGGCTTCTTCACTCAAACGCTTTTGTGTATTTGTGTGCACACAAATACAAGTGTGTAAATGTAGTAACTGTGTGGCAGTAAGAACACACTGTTCTGACCTGGTTGTGTCCTCATAGATCTTTGTCTGCCTTGCAGACAAGCTGGCCTGACTTTAAAGAGGAATAATTCGCCGCATACAAATACACAAGTACACACCAAGCCAATACCCACTTATATTCATTATTAGGTAGGTGTAAGAAGGTGGTTAAAGGATTGATCACTGATTTTGCATGTTTAAGCCCAATTAATACTATCCTATGTTACTTACAGTCATTTTCCAAAAAATAAAACCATATTTTAGTTTCCTTTAATTCTGCCAAATTCCCCAATCTTTCAAAATCAAATGTTCAGGTGATACATCCACCTTAAAATCCTGTGCTTCACCTGCTAGCACTTGCGTCCAAATATAGACGGCACGGTCAGTTTTAATTTCTCAGTAGAAGCTGCCTTCTTCTGGAACTATATTCCCTGGCAGAGACATACATTGTCTTCCGTGCAGCTCCTTGTTGGACCAGTTAAATAAAGTAGCTTCAATAGAAAATTTAATCGACATTGTGTTCACAGTGAAGGATTGCTTCTCGAGTCTCAAATTTCTACAAGTCGATTTCAACAGCATACTGGAATGAACTGAAACAATGGTTGTCTGGAAGGTAGGAGAAACAGTTGTAATTTTTTAATATGTTTTGAGAAATGGTCGTCAGTAACATAGCGTGTAGGTGGGTTGCATATGTTGGGCTCAAACATGCGAAACCACTGGTTCTTTAAACGTTTTGCACACCTTCTGGCTCAGAAAATTCAGTTTTCATTAGAAGAGAGGCTATTAGATTAGTGTCAAGGGTGAGTGATGTTGAACCAAGCCACACACACACACACAAACACCATGCCATCTGCAAATTCAGAAAGGCAACCCCCNTGTCCCAAACCCCAGACTGAGACCCCCCGTGCCTTTCTCCCTCCCCCCCGTTTCACCCTCCATACCCCATCTCTGCAGCTGACTGGGACCATTGAGTTGTAGTCTGGAGCAGCTGTCCAGACGGGCTCACCAGTTAGCAGGTGCTGGAGTGGGGGTCTGTTAAGACTGTGGGAACTGCAGTCCAACAGCTGTTTGCTGGTTACCCAGACAGAGCATGTAGCCAGAAGGCACACTGCTGGGTGCTGTTAGCATGCTTAGCCCTTTCATTTGGGCCCTTTTGATTTGCTGGTGAAGCAGTTACAACTGCAACACTGTGTTGTTTCCTTTAACCTTATTTACGTTAAGTGCACAATGTGAGGAAAGAACTCAGTGTTACTTTGAAACAAGATGTTCGTATGTTGAACGAGACAGAAACTATGAGGTTGATGCGTAAAATATACTGAGCTGGCATTTTGGACATTATTATAATGCAAACTGTCAGACTTTTTCCTATGTTATTTCTTGTTTGGTAAAACAGGTGTGTGGAGGTAGTAATTTTAAAATTGAATGTCCTTCGAGAACTTTCCTTCAAATGTCTCCTTCAAACAAAAGTAGCTGATTATAATATAAATAATATTAAAGACTGATCATAGTATGTTTTAAATCATCAAACAAGACTACCTGGTTCTAATGATGACAGGAAGGCACAGACTGCCCCATGTGCTCAGGGCGTGCACACACACACACAATACACCAGTAAGAGAACCCTCTAGTGGCTTCATTAATCCAGGCTCTGTCAGGGAAACCAGAGAAGTCACCATGGTCTTGTTCTCCCATTCTCTCTCTCTCTCTCTCTCTCTCTCTCTCTCTCTCTCTCTCTCTC